>VZTE01005755.1:7640382-7722724 GCA_013397775.1 Eulacestoma nigropectus | reverse complement strand
CGGGCGGATCCCCCCCAGCCCCGCCGGGGACCCACCTGCGCCCCCTCCAGCCGCCGAGCTCCGCCGCTGGCCGAGAGGCGGAGGGAGGCGGAGGAAGCGGGGGGCGCGGCGCTCCCGGCACGGCACGGCTCGGCCCGGCCCGCTGGGAGATGTAGTTTCGCCGCCGCCCTCGGCCCTGCCCAGCGCTGCCCCGGGACTGCGGCTCGCAGCCGGCCACGCCGCATCCCGGCCCCGGCCGGAGGTAACGCGGGGCGAGGGGAAGGGAAAGGGGTACAGGAGCGGGGCGGTCAGGAGTTGGAGTGATCGCAGGGACGGGGGTCGAATGCTGGGGAAGTGGTGCAGGAGCCGAGGTCTGGGCTCGGGATGTAGGAGGGATGCTCAGGAGAAGGGATGCAGGAGGAGTAGTCGGGAAAAGAGGTGCGTGAGGGATGCAGAAGAGACGCTCGGGTGAGGGATGCAGGAGGGGTGCTCGGCGTGAGAGATGCAGAAGAGACGTTCGGGGCGAGGGATGCAGGAGGGACACTCAGGTGAGAGGTACGGAAGGTGTGCTTAGGGTGAAGGGTTCAGGAGGGATACTCGGGATGAAGGGTGTAGGAGGGGTGCTCAGGGGAAGGGGTGCAGGAGGAGTAGTCGGGAAAAAGAGTCCTGGAGGGATACTCAGGGTGAGGGTTGCAGGAGAAGTGCTTGGGTAAGAGGTACAGGAGGAGTGCTTGGGGTGATGAATGCTCAGGGTGAGGGATTCAGGAGGGATACTCAGCGAGAAGGGTGTAGGAAGGGTGCTCAGGGGAAGGGATGCTTGGGGGTTGGGATGCTGGAGGGATGCATGGAATGAGGAATGCAGATAGGCTGCTCAAGGGAAGTGGTGCAGGAGGGGTGCTTGTGGAAAGTGGTGCAGGAGGGATGCTCAAAAGCAAGAATGCTTGGCAGTCAGGATACAGGAGGTTGTTCAGGGGTCAGGATGCAGGAAGGAGCTCGAAGTAAGGACTGCTTGAGGGTCAGGATAGAGTTGGGGTTGTCAGGAACTAGGATGCTCAGAGGGAAAGATACTCAGGCTAAGGGTAGGGGTGTTTGGGAGGGATACTCAGAGGGGTGGTCTGGGGTTGGAATGTAGCAGAGGGCTTGGAGGGAGGTATGCAGGAGAGATGGTTGGAGTAAGAACTACTCAAAAGGTTGACATGCAGGAAGGATGCTGCTCAAGAGAGGGATGCTTGTAGGGAGGAGTTTGAGAGAAAGGCCCAGGTTTCGGGATTCTCAGAGGGATGCTCTGTGGTCAGGATGCAGAAGGGAATGGTGGAGGAGGGGTGCTCATGCATTTGGCTTTTTGGGTATCAGGTTGTAGGTGAATGCTTGGAGGAAGAAATACAGGCACAACATTGGAAAGTGGGGGTGTGTGCATTCCCCCAGTGCCTGCAGGGCTTTGCAATTGTGTTTACAAGGCAGCATCTTGTTATAAGAAACTGGCCAAGATGGATTCAGGTTTTCCCCAGGGAAGCTGACCTGGGGAAAGACACCTAGGGATGTTCCCATCCCGTAGGGAGCCAAAAGGCTCTAGAAGTGAGGGTCAAATTCAGATTAGCTGAGATCCAATCCACTTTTAGGTTAGATCTGCCCCAGCTTGGACTTTGCAGGTGTTACTGAAGAATAAAAGGAGACGTTGGAATATTTGCACTGCTATAAGGTTTTCACAGCACTTTGGGAGTTCAACTATGCCCTGCTGCATCTGGTGGCAGGGAAGTTTCAACTGCATGCCCTACCTAGTCTGAAAGGATGCAGCTGAGCTTTCACCTGAGGAAGGGTCTCAAAATGCCTTGGGCACTTTTGTGATGGAGTCCGTAAAGTTTGCCACGGTCTCACTTTGCATTCCTGCTTTCTGAATTGGCTGATGCAAAGCCAAATATATTGAGGGTTGAAGGGAAACTGAGGTCTCAAATGGGCATCATGCCCCATTTTTCCTTTCCTGAAGGCACCACCAAAAAATTGGAGATCTCTGTGTTTCCAAACAGTGAAGCAGCGTCTGATGCATCCCAGGCAGCGTTGGCAGTATCCGCCCTCAGTCTGGTATGCTTTGGTGAACAGGACGTGGTTTTTCCTTGGGTTATATCCAGGGTTTTAATTTCTATGCAGAGACAAAAGCAGACAGAAACCTGAAGAAAGGAGAGTGATTTTAATGCTATAAATACCTTCAAGAAAACAACCAGCTTTCCAGAGTAGATGTATTTACAGTCTCCAGGGACAATGATAGAAAGGACGTTGGCCTGAAGGTCAGTGCAGGAGCTGGGCACTCCCAGTATAAAGCCTTATGGAAGTGGGGTGTCACAGCCCAGGCTGAAAGCTCTAGCTAAGCAGGAAAGCAGAAGTCTTTTGGGGAAAGAAAAGGAAGATATCTTCAACTGGAGGATATGAGGAGGAAAAACTGGGAAAAACTTACCTATTGCAAGCAGGACAGAGTTTTTGAGCATCCAATGCCAAATAAATTCAGAGAAATCAAAAGCAGCTGGGGTGGGTTATTTTTGTCTGGGGTTAGTGCTGGGCATAGCCACAGAGCCAGTGGTTTGTCACTGCTGGTCTGGTGGTTAGAGCAAGTCTTGTCTCATGTGCCTGGTTGTACCTTGCCTCTGCTGCTGGTTTTCAAGGCAATGGGAGAGATGAACTTAATTCCTTGTGTCTTGCTTTCTATATCTGTACCAGGATGGTTGATAATACACTAGTGATGGTTTTGAGATGCTTTATTAGAAAAGGATACCAGTAAGTACCAGAGATATGTGTATGTGGCTGTTGACTGGACAGGAGGATGGAGCTGGGAGGAGGAGTCTGGCAATAGAGATGATGAAATGCTAGAGCCTTAGGCTTTATTTGGTAGTGCACTAATCGCTTTGACATCCAGCCAAAGCCTTTTTTTTATTTGATGGCTGAGTGCCTAACAGCAAAAAACAGATCAAGAAAAGAAACTGGGGGGGTCTGTGTGCACCAAAGGGGTCAAAGAAGAAGCACTGGGCAGGTAGGCGTAGGTAAGATAGACGGGTTGAGGTAGGGCAGCCTGCCCAGCACTGTTGTCACTTTGTCAACTGTTGTCACTGTTGGAGAGGGCTGATAGAATTGTACAACATGGTCAAACATATTTATGATGTTTTAGAGGAAAAAAGAACAATGAAATATGTGGTACTGCAGAAAAAAGGAAAAGGGTCCACAGTGGTCTGTGGATCTAAAGTATCAACAAATTTTAAAGAAGGTAGGAACTACTATATCATAAATTTAGGCTGATTGCAAATAGATATCTTCTGGTTGGTTACTTTTTTGAGACCTCTAAAAGAGTGTGACCACAGGAGAGAAATTAATTGTTCCCAAGGTAGAGCTCCTGATGTACAGCAAAGCCATGCAAAATGCCAGCAGTCCAGTTGGGTGACAATGCCTTAAATAAACCTTCACTCTCTGGAGAGAACACAAAGCTACTGAGTGGGGTGGAAGGTCCTGCAGAGCGTAGGGGCAACCTCCTGCTCTGAATCTGCTGCTGCCTGTAGTGAAGGGCAATCTCCATCACTGCTGTACTAAAGAGCGGTTCCAATTCCGAGGATAAAAAAGCATGAAGAGCCTCGTCAGCCAAAAGTAATTAACTCTAGTGAGTAGGAGACGCACAACGCGAGTGCAATCTGCCACTGGAAAACAGTCTGGGACAGGAAGCAAGGAATATGTGATCTCCTTGAAAAGAGAAGGTGAATTTAGAAAGACAGATTATAATCATATGCAAAAAATTCAGCCAGGCTTCTGTGCTGGCAATTTTTCCCTGTTATGACTGCAAATGGGTAGAGTCTCACTTCTCTTTCTAAAGGGCTATTTAATGGGATTTTTCTGCAGTTATAAGCTTTGAATTTCTGCTCAGATCTCATAAAAATTAACCTGGTGCTCTGCTCTGCCACGGCACTTTATGGGGTTCAACTCAGCAGCTGAAAGCAAAGTATGGTAGAGCATCACCATTAATATATTTGCAGGTCTGGAGAGGTTTGGCTGCTGGCTCTGTCACAACCTATTCCATCTCCTTGAGCAAATGCTTTGATCTAGATAGTTTTTAAGGTCCCAACCGTTCTATGATTCTGTGGTCTAGATGTGCTTCAGTTTTCATATTGCTACAACAACATGAGTATCTGTTAGATGTGGTAATGACGTGCAGGCTGTGGTTTCCCCTTTTTAGCTGGATGAACAGAGATGTACTTTGAACCAAAACAAATCCTCTTTGCCTATGAATTCATTGGACATTTGTTCCCTGCAAAAAAAGTCATTAGGACACAATTATTTTGATGTTTCCACAAATAGACCTAAAGAGGTGACAACAGGGCTGGGCCTTGTAAGAAGTTGTATACCAAGTCACGGCAAATTTTATAGAAATATTAGAGAACAGAGTATTTTTTATGCTCTAGCAAGGCACTATTTGAGCTCCCTTTTATCCTGCAGCAGCTCAGCATGCTGCAGGATTGAGCCCTAATTGCCTGGCTGCCTGGAGGATGTAGCAGGAATAGCAGTAATGTCTTGGCTGACATAAAAGAAACCATTTCAGCAGGAGTTGAGGACAATAAAAGGTGAGTCTCATTTCTGTACTTCCAGATCTCCAGGGAGTTCAGTGAAAGTAGGTATTTTTCTTCTTTTTAAGTAAGAAGCAAATCACTTTATGTATCACTCTAAGTTTGGATGGTGGGAATTATTTTTCCTTCTTTAGTGGTATTTATCAAAGTCTCTATGATGCCATTGTAGGAAATGTGCTGAATTTATTACTAAGATTTCCTAAAGGTAAGGTACATTTTGCATCTATGTTTTCAGAGCTTTGTTAAGACCCGGGGTGTGGGAACTGGGACTATATTCTGCAAAAATTACCAAGGAGCCTTTACTGGAAATCTGCTGCTGGCAGGGATAAAGGAATGAATTGATTTAGAAGTAATCGCATACATTTCAATTGAAATGAATCCTAATTAAAGAAAAAGAATAGGCAGAAGAGAACTGTAAGTACAGCTCTGAACAGTACAGCGTATGAAGACTAGACCCAAGCAAAGCTAAAGGTGATTTTTCATCCTGAGGTTGAGTTTTGGGGTTTTTTTTGCAGTTTACTCAGTTTGGAGGGTGACGCCAAGCTGGCCAATGCTGCTCTTTGCTTAAATTCCTTTTCCCTCTCTGGTTTCTAGAGCATGGTTGGGTGTCTGTCCTTGCAGTGACCCATCTTGTGATCAGCAAGCATCTTTGATGTCAGTAAGGCTTTTGAGATGATGCCCTGCACCATCCTCATATCAAAGATAGATGTGTGGACTGCTAATTGGGTAGGAAACAGGCTGGAACTATCCTAGGACATTTTCTTTTTAATATTTTTTATGAACGATCTGGAGGAGGAAATGAAATGCACTTCATCAAATTTGTGAGTGATGCCAGAGTTGAGGAATAGTCAATATACTCGGTGACAGGGCTGCCATATAAGAGGGCCAGGACATGCTGTGGCTGACATGAACCTCATGGAATTCAACAAGGACAAATGCAAAGTATTTTGGGATGGACACTTGGGCTGGACTCAACTGGGAAGGACTAACCCCTTGAACTGCTGAAGGCTGGGGACTGACTGATAGCAGCCCCCCAGTGCCTGCAAGGAGGTTATTTACGGGATGAATCCAGGCTTATTACAGGAGTACAAGGCAGGAGAATGAGAAAAAACTAGACATAAATTGAAACAAGAGCTTCCAACTGTAAATAGGGAAAAACTATGAGCTAATTAGCACAGGAGCAGGTTGCCCAGGGTTGTTGTATGATTTCCATCCTGGGATATTTTCTAGACCTTGATGGATAAAGCCCTGAGCAGCTGGGGTTGATTTCACCTGTGTGCAGGGTTTGGGCTAGAGACCTCCCTAGGTTCTTTTTCTCCTCATTCTGTGATTTTGCCTTTGTTGTTCCTGCCAGTCATTCACTGGGGTAGCAGAACAGTTTTGCCATTTCATGGGATTTTTTCATTTTCCCTGCAAAGCTCATATTGTGTTTTATACTCTGTGTTAAATACTCTGTGTTTTATGTGAGCTACAAAACAGATGGGAACCTCAATGTGACTCTTCAGTTTAATAATTAACTCTTTGACCTTCTACTTCATCTGTGTGTGCTTCAGGAACTCTGTTTTGTTCACAGGCAGGAATGAGCTAATCCTCCCAGCTCTTCAGTGTGTTGTTAATGCTGGTGAGGAAGAAGTGCAGAAAGGTTGTTCTACTTCAGGAACACTCATTATAGAAGCCTGATTGTCTGAATATTTAGTCTCTTTATTTCAGTACTAAACAGAGGAGAACCAGAGACCTGATCTCCAAGGCAGCATTCAGCTGCCCGACAATGAACTGTCCTTCCCTCTCCTGCAGTTCCCTGGGTTATTTATGACACACTTCCAATTTCTACAACAAATGAAACAGTGATCTTACAGACAACACTCCAAATCACTTTATTCCTCCACTGCAAACCTTGATTCACT
Organism: Eulacestoma nigropectus; assembly: GCA_013397775.1. NCBI lineage: Eukaryota > Metazoa > Chordata > Aves > Passeriformes > Eulacestoma > Eulacestoma nigropectus. The sequence continues at coordinate 7,716,246 of VZTE01005755.1, read as the reverse complement.
CTCCAGGGAGGTCCTAGGGGAAAAAAAGTTAATATTAGATACTTAAACTAATATTGCTCTGAAAGCATCTGGAGCTGCGCTTGTCTTGAATTAGCCATCTTAATTCTTAGTCTTTGACGTGTGAATGATCTTTTGGTATAGAATGCTTTTTAGTGTAGTTTTAAGACTATAATGTTTGTTATTGCATATTACAAAGCCACTTGAATGTTGCTTTAATGTAATTCTAAGATTGTAATATATGCCCTGGCTAGCATCCTCCATCCTGGCCTTGTCTTGCCCACACCCTACCCAGGGAGCAGTTTGGTCTACACTGAGACCCAGCAGAACCATGGGCTTGTTTGTCCCCTCGTGCTGACACCAGGGTGGTTGGAGAGGTGCAGGTGGGACTGTGTTACCTAAAGCCCAGCCTTGCCCTGTAAAGCCCTTCATTGGTGAGGAGAGCATGGACCCTTCACCACAAGGTCAACTCAGGTGGTTCTCCCTGTGTGTCTTCAAGGTCCTAATGTCAATATAAGTCATCATTATAACTTTTCTCTCACCGGCTTTTCTCTTTTACTTCTTCTGCGTCAGAGCTTTGATTAAAGAGATGGGACTATCACGGTTATACGCAATTTATTACTTAAAATAACAAGGCATCGGTCTCATAAGCCGTAGACCTAAGTAACAAGTCGCCATAACTACAGACAGTCCCCAGTTTCGAGGTTACGTGGCAATTTATAACTTTCTGGTCCAATAAGCAATTAACACGAAACTTTGTTTTGACTTGATAACCTATCACCTTTGGTCACTTTTACTGCAATGTGTCTATTTTAAACCAATTATTTGCTAAGTCACGTACACCCATATACTTCTATTATAACATCTAAATTCTTAACTTAAACTATAAAATCATACTACTACACTTAAAACCTTTCACCTTATCACCCAATACATTTTCTTATTTATAGCTGTAGGAGCATAGGTTTGTGATTCTCTTTGCCTAGGATCTATATGTCTTGTCATCACATTAACCCGAGTTCTTTCCAGGGCTGTAAATCAAATCCATTACTGCCTGTGGAAGTTTTAACTTCTCAGTTTCCAACAATTATGATGTTTCCTGTTGAGGAAGATGGTCCTTTGGGACTTGTTTGCCTATTGACTGTGGAGGGAGTTTGTTTCAGCCTTGTCTTACTACACTATGCCAGATGGGACCTCGTTGCGCTCCAGGCAGCAGCATTGGGGAAGCCCATCCTCGTGTCCTTTTCTGTGATCAGCCTGAGGAAGAACCAAGCCCTTTCAGGAGCTGCAAGTTTATCTCAAAATTCAGATGGAATTAGACTCTCTGCATCAAAAATTTGGGTGAAGTTTGGCGAGGCTAAAGTAGCTAAAAGCACAGTCATGGCAGGGACAGTGGTGGGCAGCCATCACCCCTGAGAGGGACAGCGAGAGCACCCAACACCAACACCACATACACCGGGGGACTGTGGTGATTTATGGGGTTAGGTCTAAAAGAACTGTAACCATTTTTTGACCATCCTGCCTGTGTGGTGTTTCCAAATCACTGTGCCAGGCTCAGCATGAATTGCTCCAGGGAAGTAATGGTGAGACATAATCAGTGAGCACTGTAGATCCTCCCATCTCCTCCTCATCCCTTACCTATCTGCCAGATGACCAGGGTGTCTGGGCTCAGGCTGGGAAGCTGCAGAGAGGAGGTGAAAGGGGTACCAGCCTGACCACAGGTGTATGCCAGTTTGTGTATGGCCAGGGTGACCACTGAGCTACTGTGGACACTGAAAAGCTTTAGTGGAGGGATTTTTCAGCTTTCTGCAACATTCTGTGAGAACTCTGTGTCTCTCACGAAAACTATGCAAAACACTGCTATGAGTTTTTGTAAACGAATTCTCTATCTTTGCATCTGCTGTTGTTCAGTTAGTGTTGTTATGGTACACTGAGGAAAATATTTTGAAATGGGTGTTGTACAGCCTCCACCAATCATTCTAGGAGGTGGTTGACCAAGGGACCAATAGTACTATGCTACTCTTGTGAATCAGGTTATATAAACTGATTTATAATTAATTAAATAAGCCATTTTCTCTGGATCTTGGTCGTGTCGTTTCTCACCATCCCGGGTACGACAGTGACAAGCTACAGCAAGGACAAATGCTTCTCCTGATTTTGGACTGTCTGCAAGCCCCATCTGTTCTCCAGGTTGACTTTTAGCCTTTGCTGACACCATGGTACTTTCTGTTTGAGGTCAAAAGACATTATCTATGGGATTTTGTCTTCTCCTCTTATCTTGTCCTCATTTGTCACTGGTTTAATGCAGGCTGGTCCCTCAGGAGTCCTGCTTATGTCTTCTATCCTTGGAAAACAGCGTGATGGAGAGCGTTAGCTCTGCCATAGCTTGTTGCAGGGAAGGCAGCAGTAATGCTTGATGGGGAAAAATAAATCCAGCACATGAGCAGAGGAATGTATGAGTCAGCAGGCAGGGGCCAGAAAGGGCAAGGTGGTTCCTGGAGAGCCATTGCAATGTAGCCTGCAGTCATCGCTGGATTGGAGGTGGCTATATATATATCTAGATAGATAGATATAGATATAGATATATATATATATATTTATCAATAATGTTTTTTTTTTCATCCTGTGAGATTGTGGGGAAGCAATGATGGGAAGTTTGGTGAAGGAGGAAGGCTTCCCAACCAAGCAGCTGTGAGTCAGAGCTTGATGTTTGTGTCTGGCATGGGTTTTACTTCTCCACCTTCAAGCAGCTGTCTACCAGGAGAAAAGATACTCTCTGGCTCAGATACAGGCTTACTCCAGGGATGGTATGGTCCTTGGATGGCATCTGCTCAGGTCTCTTCTGGATGTCATCTGTGAAATCCATACTTGGGGTACATGTCACCTGCATATATATTCTTCATTAATATAACCCTGTCCACTTGAAAAACTTCAAATGCTTCCCAAATGCTAACGAAGGATCTTTCAAGCAACCAACCAACCCCGCTAGGAATTGGTGCGTGTTTTTTCTCCTTTCACAGATTAGGCAGCTGAGGAACAGAAAGGTGATGATTATTATTCTGGTCAGATACACAAGCATGGCTCATTTCAGGCTATAGGCAGGAAGGGACCTTCTCCAAACGTGTATTTGTGCAGCGCATTGCTCTGGGGGGACCTGCTGTGGATGAGCCTTTATAGTCCCTTTAATACATTATAAGAAATCCTGACTGTCTAATTTTATCACTCTGTAATGGTTTGGTTTTTTTTTTTTTNTTTTTTTTTTTTTTTTCCTTTTTTTATGTTTGTTTTTTTTTTTTTTTTTTTTTTTTTTTTTTTTTTTTTTTTTTTTTGTGCAGTAGTGCATCCAACACTTGGTTATAAATGTTATTCTGAGCTTTTCCTTGGGAATGCCTTGTTTTTTAAAAACTCTTCTCTAATGCTTTATTGCTGGTGAATTCAGGCTATGACAAATGGGAAACTTTGCCTGACTCTGCAGTTTCTCTCCCCGCTCACTCTGGTCCTGCATACAAATGCGGCAGGTCCCTGGGGAGCAGCCAAGACTGCACCACTCAGATGGAGTGGCTGACAGCACAGTGTAGATGTTAAACAAACAGCCCTGCCATTGCACAGAGAGGCTGCAATCCCACGTCTGCTTCCCAGGGCTTTTCTCTCCTTCCCTGAATGTGAAGACCATCATCGGGACCATCTTTGCCTCTTGAGGACACCTGAGCCTGCAGACACTAGTGTAAGACCTTGGCTCCCTTAATTCCCCAGTTGTTCCCTCTGTGGGTCTGTAGTTGGTTATTTGCAAGACAAAAGTGTTCAAATGTGTGATTAATTGGAAGAGATTCTGTATCTTTGTGTATTCATTCAGTTTGGGGCTTTAGTCTCAGTCAAACATCACCAGAGTGGAAACTTTTCTGAATGCTACATGAAAAGGCCACAAGAATTATCTTCTTCAGAGTGGTTCCAGATAGCTCTGCTTTTTTGACTTCCCTTGCCCCAACCTGGGCTTGAAAGCTCAGCAGACCCTCCTTGAACTAACCTACTGCTCTGTCCCTCTCTTTTAGGAGCAGGGAGCAGAGATGGATAAGATACTGGAAGCTGTGGTGATGTCCTCTTACCCCAACAACGTGAAGCAGGGGCTTGTGAGGCGTGTCATCGAGGCGGCGAAGCAGCCCATGGACAGTGAGCAGTGCTGGTCCATGCTGGAGCTGTCCACCAAGCTTTATCTCACCGGGGACACCAAGTATAAAAGAGAGATTGGGAAAGAGGTTTTAGAGGTCTACGGCCACTATCACCCAGAGGAATTTGAGGAGTTCTTCAACGTCCGCTTCCTGCTGAGTCTCCTCCAGGAAGGCTATGGACCTCTGGGGAAGAGAAGCCATTACGTACTTGATTATATCCAGTTAGGACTGCAGTTTGTCCTGGAAAGCCCGTCAGCAAACAGCATCTTCAGCTTACTGAGGATTGAGGTGCTCCGGAAAGTCTGCGAGAGGCCCAGCCCCAAGCAGTGTGCGAAGATCAGCAAACTCTTAACCCAGCATCCTCAGTGCATTCCCACGGGAAAACACCAGCTCTTGTTCTGTCAGCAGCTAATCCGGTGCATTGGGCAGTTCCAGTGCATCTCCGAGGGGGAAGAGGAGATAATGGAGTTTTTGGAACAGGTGAACAAAGTGAGTGGTCTGCTGCAGAGGATCTGGAGGACTCAAACCTCAGCCATCCTGCCCTCTTTGAAAGAACTGTTCACTATCATTTCTTCAACAGGTAATTTTAGAAATAATAAAAAAAGGCTGGGAACGTAAATGTTGGCTCTGATGAAGTCAAACTCAGTTAGTTTGACATCTTGCAGGGTTTTAATCCACTACAGAAATGCAGCCACAGATGAAATATAATAGACAAGCATCTCTAAAAGTTACCAGGGCTCTGAGCTGGGAAAACAATATCCCTCTGAAGCCACAGAGTCTGCAGACAGGAGCTGTTAACAGGATTGAAACATTTGCAGCACAAGTTTGTGTTCAGCACTTTCCAGCATCAGCTGGGCTTAAGAGAAAGCACTGTATCTGCAGCTTGTTAGAGTGGAACTTGAGAACTTTTAGAAATGTCTCTTATGGCTGACTTGGTGGCGCCCCATAGCCTGGTCCCTACCGGAGACTAGGGATAAAGCTGAGCAGTTACTTCTCACTGACCTAGATGTATGAAGCCCTACTGACTGGAGGATGGTTGCATATTAAGGTGAGACAGACGATATTTATCCATCTTCTGGGGCCTTTAGGTTATTGTGGAGGGCTTCAGAAGATTTTTGGAGGTACCAGTGCCATGAAAGGCTGGTGAACTCCTGCTTTAGCTATTCCTAAGCCCACAGGAGATGGGTTTTTCAGTATGACAGCCTCATCCTTTGGAAGGAGGCCCATTTCCAGGCAGGCAAAATTGCAGTTGCATCCTTTTGCAATTATTTACAGTACTTGGTAAAAAGAAAGCAAGCAGAGGAAATTTGGTACCCGAGTTGTGCCAAACATGTTCTCAGGTCTGTGATCTCTTCCTCCCTTGGGGCTACGGATGGCTTCAGGGAACAGCCATCTGCTAAGATCCAGCTTCATTATGTGCTGCACTGGGATTTGGGGAATTATCCTCCTCACACAGCCAGTGGTGGACTCTTCATTGCTCATTGGCAGCAGCTCAGTATCCGCTCCATGACATGTGGATGTGGCACCTGGGGATGTGGTTTAGTGGTGGACTTGGCAGTGCTGGGTTAAGGGTTGGACTTGATCTTAGAAAGCTTTTCCAGCCTAAACAATTCTATGATGGTATTTTTGTGGGCAGAAATGATTTGGGTTTTAGGACAAGAAATGGCCTCGTGTGCCTGGTTTTCCTGTTGACTAACGTCTTCATTGCTGGGGTTCATCCCTGTCTTGCAGAGGAGCAGGAAGCGCCATCCAATGCCTTGGCCAGCGTGGTTCAGTTTGTCCCTCTGGAGCTCATGGATGGCGTCATAAGAAACCTAACCAATGATGACAGCATCACTGATGTGCAAATGATGATGGCCATTGGCAGGTAGGAGAGGCTGCATTAGTGAATGTCCTAACTCAGTTCGGAGAAATGCTCTGTGTGGCTTTATCCCAAGCAGCTTGGTTGGTGCTGCCTGGTGAGGAGTGTGTAGGGGAAAAAAAACTTCTGTATCGTTTCTTCTAGCCCTGAGGTCCTAGAGGACTAGAATAAAGAGTGGTTGTTAGTATCATTATGACTATTACTATATTTCTTTGGTTTAATTGAGTTTCTCTTCTTAGAAATAAATAGTATTATGGGATATCCAACGCAGGCTATCTTGAAGAGGTTTGATTATTTTTTTCTTTCCCCTGAGGGCTTTTTCTTCCCAAAAATCTCAATGATCTCTGTCTCCCTTCAGAGGGATATCTTCTTAAGCCACCTCTTAGTCACAGCTAAAGACTTAGGTGCGGGAGGTATGCCCAACTGTTTCTAGGTCCCACCTTGGCTTTTGTCAGGTGAATGTGCTGCAGCTGGACAGACAGAGTCAGTGGAGACCTTGTCAAAGCATGATGAAGAGTAGTGGATGAAATGCTACCTGACATGCCAGACCTGGTCTTTGCAGCACCAGTGCCCTCTTTTGCATCACCAGATCTTCTTTGCACCCTTATGTCCAAGTCCTACAGCTCTTCTGTGCTCCACTGCCTTGCTCTGCACTTGCTTAGGGGTATCTACAATGATCTTAAGGGTGTTTTCAAGCCTAAATGATTCCATGAGTCTACCTTTAACCCATGCTTTCCTTAGAGGTATCCTTTTAAATAGATGATATTCACATGCAGTGGTGTGTGCACTGAACACAAGGGAGCTGCTGTGACTTGATCTCACTGGGAGCATCTTTTCTTCCTCATTACAGGATTTGCATGTCCCTCCCAGTGGGGTTACATGACAGAAACACATTATTCCCAATGGGAATTTTATGTATGCAGAAAGGGGTTACTTCTCTTTGGCTTGCTGGGGAAGGTCATGGTTTTCCCAGAGTCCAGAGCAACCCAAGACAAAATATGAAGTTATCAGTTCAGTTCCTAACTCTCTTCTCAATTTTTTTTCTCCTTCTGGACACCTGCTGCTGCAAGCTCCAGATGATGAATCTGCTGAAAGTGCCAGTGTCTAAATATAGAGGTTGCCAAATCAATTGCATCATTCCTTAAAACATTCTTTGTCACGCAGGAGGACGAATAAATACTTAGTCACAGCCTGCAAAACGTAATTAAGATCACTTAGGAGAAATGTTGAAGTTTTGGCAGCATGTTTATGGCAGATGGGTGCCCCGAAAACAGTGTGGCCACAGGCTGTTTGTGTGTGCTCCATGCCTAGAAAATCGAAGGAAAATGTACAAATTAAAGGATCTTTCAGCTTTGTATCCCTGACAAACTGCTTGCATGGAGAAGTGTCTTCTTCTGAAGTTTGGGTTTGGGAGTAGCAGGGGAATAAACTGGACTTAGGGTGGTATGGATACTGAAAAAGCTTCAGCAGGGAATTTCTTCAGCTCTCTGCAGCATTTTGTGAGAGCTCTGTCTTTCCCATGCAGGCTGTTCAAAACAGTGTTACAGTTTTGTAAACTTCTTGCACCTGCAGGTTGTTTTGCAGTATTGTTATGGTTCTAACTAGAAAAATATTTAGGAATGGGTATCTTAGAATGTGGCCAATCCCCTCAAGGGGTGGATGGCCTAAAGCACCAATTACCTTATGCCATTTAACACACTTTAGCGAACTAACATATAAAAGCTTTTGGAAGAGTTATTAAAGTGCTTCCGTTTATCCCTGAGCCTGGACTCCGTGTCATTTCTGTACCCGTCCTTGATGGTGGCAGCGACAGGGTGGAGCTTCTGGTCAACCATGGCAAGAACAAATAGTGGTAAAAAAAGGCAAGGCTGTCACCTGCTGGCATAAGTGTACACCACAATCTCTTTTATAGAGTTTGTCTGTTTTTAGATAAACTCTATAATAATATATATATATATATAATCTCTGACTTCAGAGGTACTCACAGATTTGGGTTTTATTTTTTTTTTTTCCTGGGGAAGTATCAGTTTCAGAGAGCCCAGGTCCAGATGCAGAAGGCATCTGCTGTCACACAGCTTTGCAGGCACTCACTACCTCTGGAGATCAGGGTCTGGGCTTTTAAAAGTTTAGCATACCAAATCAATGACTCCTTTGTCAAATTAGGGTCATCACTACTAAAATATTTGTGGATCTTACAATGTGGAAAGTGAAATGTGAATTTAAAATGTAATTTCTTCCTACTCTAGCAACACAGGCAGCACTGTAACTTAGCCATCAGTGCTGGCAAAATATAGCTTCAAGCAAATAAAGTTATTTTATGCCTCTTTAAAGAAGATAGGGAGAAAAAGGACCTTTGAATCTCTGGATCCATCTCCCTGCTTTATAGCATTGACATTACAGACTCCTTTCATGAATGTTCAACTCTGCTCCTCAAAGCAGCACAGTGCTCCCACTGCTGTTCTTTCACAGCTCTTCCACCACCAACTGGATTGCTTTAGTGGGTCGCATCTCTCTTCTAACAGCCAGTCTGTGTGTATTTCTGGCCATCTTACAGTTCATTTGATCTTATGTCAACAGAAATAGCTGAGATATCTTTTGCCTCCCTGGTGTTTATTCCTTCAATATGTGCAGGCAGAGCAGTCCCTTCCCATCTCTGCTTTCTCATGGCTGTGCTAAACAAGCCAGGTTATTTTAAGCTTTTCTTGAAAGAAGTGTTCTTCATTTCCCTCACCACCTGAGCAGGTTTCTTCAACACAGTTCATTGGTCTTGGGCAAAGATGATGGTATTCGTGCACCATGTTCATCATGGCAGCCTGACCACAGCCTGAGGTGTCATCGTTTTGCTGTAGAGAACGCCTTTCCCTCTGCACCACAGCATGGTGCTGGTCTTTTCCATGGCTGCTCTTTCACTGGGAACTTGTAGTCACCTGGTATTTGCCTGGTTGTCTTCAAGCAGATGAGTTACTGTAGCCTCCATTTCTAATGCCTTGCAGGTATTTTGAATCAATACATTTCCTTGCAGTTCTACATTTCTAATCCTCAGGATCTTCCTTGTGACTCCTTGATCTTCCTCGTGTTGCTGATGCCTGACAGCTGTGCATCTTCACAAATTTCCCAGCCCTGTTCAGGATATTTGTGCTAACATCACTAGATCCTGAAGAACGTTGCTTGTAGCCTCTTTTCAGAGAGTCAGTCAGGTATGATCTACTTCTGTCCTTTGACTAGAAATTCCAATGTCCTAACAAACCTGACTTTGGCACCTGTGATGACCCTCTATGGTGTTCTATCCCTTCTTCCCACTCATTGCCTGTTTTCATTGTAGGAACCACCTTCCCACATAAAGCACCATGGAAAAGTTAGAGTCATTACAACTCACCAGAGTTGAATTTTACATAATGGAGATCACCAGCTCCTCTTATTTGGAGTTCATGAGCTCTTCATGTTTGACTTTTGTATCAGCTGTCATTGCTCTTTTTTCTGTTCTCAGCTCTTTTTCCTATGTCCTTTTGTCACCCTGATCAATTCCTTCCTTTTGCTGAAAATGGAGTCAGTGCACATGTTGTCTGGAAGTAACATCTAGAGGCCCTATCATATCTTTAATCTCCATCAGATTCACCACACACAGTGATTGCATGGCTTTCCTTGTTCTCCTCTGGTGCAAGTGTCTGCGGAAGCTTCCCTGGCATTTGCTTTATTAGCTAACTTGGCTTGACTTTTATTATTTTTCAGCATCCCAACATATTCTGTTTTTCAAGGTTCTTTTACTGGCTAGACTTTAATTTTTCCAGTTCACTAATTCCTGCTCTTTCCCTTGTGGTGGTTAGTTATCTGTCTTCCCTTCATTTATTTTGCATGAGATACAGAGTGATAAGCAAAAGGAACTGACTGGGTAAGGTAGGTGGACTGAGGTGTAGCCTGAAGGCCTGGGATATCTTCAAATCAAAGGTACTGAAATGGTCAGCAAAGTTTGGTACTTGGAGATCCCAAGTCTTAGTTACTTCCTGGTTGTTTAACAATAAATTTAAACAGAAACAATGGGTCACCACTTAGTCTGAGGTTATTGTTTTATGAGAAACTTCTGTAAAACACTTATTTCTTGCAGAAACTTGACAACACGTTGGTTGAGTGGCTAGAGATGAAATTTTTTACTTGTGATATTTAGGAATAACTGGCTTCTATTAGGGTTTCCAGGTTGAGTTTTTTAAATATGCTTTTGGAAATCAATGTTTCCCACACAGAGAACAAAAAGATATGAATCTGAGTGTTTTTTCCTTACCAGTAACAATGCAGAGATCAAACCAATATCATTTGTTTTCTAATGGTGACAATGCAGAGACCTCAATCAAACCCTCACATGAGTGGTATATAGAGCACTGCATCAGTGTTAAAAACTTGAACTCAACTAGACTGAAGTTCGTGGAAAAAATCCCCACTTTACTCTATGGACTTGGGTCTGATCCTCTGATGAACCACAGCATAATGATGACATTGGGGTCTTTCCACTTCAGGCTTTGTTGTGCTTGGAATAACATGTGAAATGCCTTATGAAGAGCCTGTCTCATCCCAGTGACTGGACACCATTTTGAAGGAGGTTTGACCCAGAGTGGAGCTTGGCTTTTACAATATGTGCATTAAATTTATTTAAGAGTTTGTGTTTCATTTCAGGATGATTGACTGGGTGTCCTGGCCCCTGGGAAAGAACATAGACAAGTGGATCATTGCTCTGCTGAAGGGTTTGGCTGCGGTGAAAAAGTTCAGCATCTTGATTGAAGTCACTCTTTCAAAAATAGAAAAGGTCAGTTGGCTCTTTTGAATGTGAACTACAGAAATATCATCTTGCACCTTGCCTTTCAAATCATGAGATGTGACTTGAGATGTATAGAGAAGAATGAGTTTGCTGTCCCAAGGGATACTGGTTTTGCAGCTAGGAATGATGTTCCCTAGAACAACCTGAGGTTCTTCAGATTGTGGTCTGCAGAGGTACTGATATCTTAAAGGTTATGAAATAAAGTAGCCTAGGATTTTCAAGCCAGTTGAACACTTTCCTTCCCAAACTATGAAGCTCTTGTAAAACTTGCTTTTGGGAATGTGACATGCTGTCCTGTGACCATGCCTCGGTTATTGCTGGCTGGCATAGGCAAAATACATATCAGTGAGCATGTTAACAGTCTACACAGTCACAGGTCAGTTTTAAAGCTTGTGCCCTGGCTTAGTTCTTTTATTAGTGTAGATAAAGCCCTGCTGCCATTGCCATCAGCAGTGAGTACTAGCTCTCTCTGAAAACTGTGATCAAACACTGAAACTGGTCACTATTTCAAAAACTTTTTCCATGCTGTGGTCCTGCTTTTCCCTCCTTTGAATAATGGGGATAACACCTGGCTGAGTCACCAGAAGAAGTCACCATAGAAGTTACTAAAACTATGTTCTTAGGGACATGGCTTAGTGGTGGGCTTGGCAGTGCTGGCTTAACAGCTGGGCTCAATGATTTTAGAGCTATTTTCCAACCTAAAAGATACTGTGATGTAGGATCTCCTCGGTTTGGACAGTCGGGACGGATGGAGACGAGAGATCTCTGAAGTCAGGTCTTAGAACATGAGGTTTATTGCTCAGGGCTTGGGTATAGGGGACCTGCTCGGAGCTGCCAGCCGCAGCTAGAAGCAGGCCAGAAAAGCAGGAAGCAATAGAGAGAGAGAGAGTAAAGAAGTTGCAAGAGCATATGTGTAAGAGCCCATGTGTAAGAGAGGTCAGAGAGAGTGTATAAGAGGTAAGAGAGAGAGGTTCTCGTTTACAATACAATAAATCTTCTGTGTTGAATATTCTAATTTTCATCAACCAATCTAGTACAAGATACAAATCCTATAGCATTTACATACAGCCTATAAGAATCATTGCATTACCACACTGCGTTATATTTTAAACCCTAAAAACTACTCTTTGGACACCTTCTGCTAAGCTAGCAGGGTCTGCTTTAACCTTTGGACCCTTGTGCTAGCAGAAGGTATTGTTCAATCAAAGGGGATTACCTTCAGTCAGCCATACCATTGTTTTCCAGTTGTTCAGTAACTAAGGCCTGGTATCTCAAAGTATGCTTTCATTTCAATCTCACTTATAGTTTCCATATTCTCAGCATCTTTTGCTAGGCAATCATACTTATAAGGCTTTCCTGTTTCATCTTCCCCAACACTGTGATGTTATAATTATCAGTATTGGAATATTATCAATAACTATATTTGTCTTTGTGATCCCTCACGTACATTGAGGAGTGGGACAGTAGCCAAGCATCTCTGGCTTTTCTTTAGTTTTCCTTTCATTGTTAATGCATAGGAAAGAGACACAGCCCGTAAAATAACATGTGATTTTTGGAAACCCTCAGGAGTACAATCTGAGAACAGTAGAGGGTATAGAGATATTTTTTGTAAAGTAGAATAAATATAATTACATAGCCTTTGAAAAAGACATTTGCTTTTCTTTTCTTTGTCTAAAAGGTTAGTGATAAAATTTCCAAATATCTGAATAAAATAAGAGGCACATTTTAGAAAATCTAGCATTCTGCTCTGCTTGCATGGCTTTTTCATGAGGAGATACGGAGATGCAGCACTGTCATAGAGGTGTTACACAAGCCTGAAAGGGTGAGTATAACCCCCACAGTATTTTTAGGATGACCCGAGCCAGTGCTCTGGACAGGAGATGACTCTGGAGACCTGGTTACAGGCTGCTTGCTTCAACATCCAGCATGGAGTAGGAAGAGGCCAGCAGCCGTGGTGGATGCCCAGTGCCTCTGTTTCCTGCTGTTCCCTTCTCCTGCTGGTTGCAGTGCCATCCTGCCTTCTAATTTGCTTTTTTTTCTCCTCCACCAGGTCTTCTCCAAGTTGCTGTACCCCATCGTGAGGGAGGGGGCTTTGTCTGTCCTGCAGTACATGCTGCTGAGCTTCCAGCACTCCCACGAGGCATTTCACTTGGTAAGGCTGTCTCTGGCACTTGAATGAGGGCATTCTCCTGAGTGTAACCCTGCTGAGGGGCAGCAGGGGTAGGAGGGGACCTAAGGCGTGGCTGATGTTGCCACTCTGGCTTTGGAGTGCGTTAGGTGGAGCCTTTACATTGACAACATCTCGGAGGGCTCTCACTGTGGAGGGCAGGGAATACATTATTAAACAGCCCTTGCTTTTCCTAAGCAGGTGCCTCACTGTCCGTTGGACTCAGTGGTCCCCATCCCACATGAAATTTTAAATTGTCACCGACATGTGGCACCCATTTCTTTCAGTGGTGGGGCATCTTTGGAAGGTTTGTACAGCATCAGTGCAGCAAGACCAGAAGACTGGATCAAAACACGTCACTACACAAATTCTCTCTTAAAAGCAAAAACAGCTTTTGGCAACATTTGAATATCCACTTTTCATTTCCACAGTGATGTTTTATAACTTGTTTTGCTGTTGGCACTAAGGCACAGCTCTGCTTCCTGCTGGTGTTGCCTCTGGAATGCTGAAATTAAAAAGTGAGGCTGAAGGCAAAAGCATGCTTGTAGTGATTGAACTGATAAAAGCAGTGATGAAAAATTACTCCTATTAATGTTTGATTTTATACTTTCTTGTTAAAACCCTTACATTTGGCTTTTCACCTGAAGTTCACAGAATAAATAGATAAGGCTGGAAAAAAGCAAAGCTAGCCAGCATTTTCAACTGATGCTTTTTCATTCCTCAGCTGGAGATACTTTAAAGGAGCCTGAATTTCTTGAGAAACTCTTTGGTTTCTAAAAATAGTCATTCCAATGTGTTGTCTTCAGTTGGGCATCAAATTTTGAAACACTCCAAAAGCTGTCAGTTGCTCTTGGCTTGAAGTTTCCATCTGTAGCCCATAAGCATAAATTTCCTCCTTTATTTAAAAAACCCAAAAACCAGCAGGGCAAAACCATGTCTTTTGTATTTGCCCTGGCACTTTGGAAGGGTTTTGAGAATTGTTCCCATCACAGCTTGGCAAAAATGTATAAAAAGGTGCTGCAATTGATTTGCTTCCCCAACAAACCTTTCCTGTTGGAAAGTAAATAGTTAAGATCTCCAACATTTTGAAGGGAAAGAAAAAGAGCAGAGAAAGATCAAGGGAGGAAGAGAGGACCAGGAAATGGCTGGACTGGGGTCCTGATACTTTACACCGGCATTATTCTGGGCTAGAAATAACTTAAAATATAAATATGAAAAAGATTGTGTAAGTGCCTGGGTCACTCTAGCACATCTGCAGGGTTGGAAATAGGTTATTAATTCTCTGTGCAGCTGCAGGGTCAGCAGAGGGTGCCCGTGAGCAACGGATCGCTTGCGTTTGCATCTGCTTGTGCGTTTTTACATTTTCGAAATGAAAGCAAAATAAAGAATGTGCTGTTTATACGCCTGTTGCCACCCGTCTGACCATACCAATTACAGTTCAGTGTATTCAGTATAAAATAACATAGAGCACAGCAGACAACATTTCTTTTAGGCTAATCCCATCTACCTTGCAGGTTTGAATCCCTGCACTTGGCAGTCAGCATATCCTTTCCACCATAGGTGTGGGATTTAGGGGAGACTAAAGAACAGCAATTGCAGCTCAGCAAAGCAGCGGCACAAACCTGCAGGTGTCATGCAACACAAAACCCTCTCAGGTTGCCAAAATCAACGGGAGAGTTGCTGTTGAGTTCAAAGGGTGAAGGATGAAGTCTAGAATGGCATTGAAATCAACTCCTGTTCACTGTCTTTTCTGCCTGCAGGTGAATTTCGTTCCTCCAAATGTATTAAAATTTGTGAATAATTTGGAGTAATTTTTGTGGTGAATTTTTCTTTTCCAGCTACTCCCTCACATCCCCAGGCTGGTGGCCTCTTTGAAGAAGGAGGACTCCAATTCTGCAACCAGCTCCCTGGAGCAGCTGGCTGAGCTCATCCACTGCATGTTCTTCCGCTTCTCAGGATTCCCAGACCTCTATGAACCAGTCCTAGAAGCAGTTAAAGTAAGTCATGCCCTTCTCAGTCACTTTACTGCTTCCCACATGGAAATGGCATTTTTGTTGGTAGCCTAGAATAGAGGGACTGTTCCATTGGTAGGGATGTCCTAGCCTCAACACCTCAAATGGTAGAAGTAAGGGGATTAAAACTCTGAGTCTGAGCCCTGTGTAGGCAGGTTGAGGGAAGATACTTCTCTAATGGTGGGCCTGCAGAAGTCCTGATGGTGCCCGTAGGTTTTAGCTATAACGTTATTCTCAAATGCCTCTAAAGGACTAATACAAACAGGTAAACTCTTTCATGCATGGAGGCAGGTTCATGTGAAGAGCAGGCAAAATGAGTTGTGTGAATGCTTCTAGCAGAGGAGTTTTGCAGTTGCCCATTACTAATTCTTCATAGGAAAAGCTCAGTCATAAGTTCATTGAATATCCTGAGTTGGAAGGGACCCACAATGATCATCGAGTTCGACTCTTGACCCTGCACATGACAGAATCCCACCACGTGCCTGAGAGCATTGTCCAAATGCTTCTTGGCTTGGTGCCATGACAACTTCCCTGGGAAACCTGTTCTAGTGTCCAGCCACCCCATGCTGGACACTTTTCTTAATATCCAACCTACACCTCCCCTGACATAGCTTCATGCTGTTTTCTTGTGCCCTGTCGCTGGTCACCAGAGAGAAGAGATTGGTTCCTGCCCCTCAGCTTCCCCTTGCAAGGACAGATAATGATTTGTAACACAGATGTCTCTTTCCAAGGCTCTCCCGATTCCAAATGAGGACCGGATTAAACACCTCTTGGGACAAAATGCATGGACCTCTCAAAAGAACGAGCTGGCCTGCTTCTACCCACGCCTGGCATCTAAATCAGAGACAGGAAAGATTGGGTTAATTAACTTGGGAAACACCTGCTACATGAACAGCATCATACAGTCCCTTTTCATGGCTTCAGAGTGAGTTTTTCCTCCTTTCTCCCTTTCAAGACTGCTCCCGAGGTTGCTCGTCACTCCAGCCTTGCGTGTCCCACACTGATTTTCCATCTCACAGATTGCATCTCTGCTTTTCTTTTGCAGCTTTCGGCATTCAGTGTTGAATTTAACTGAGGGCAACTCCCAGCCCCTGATGACAAAGCTCCAGTGGCTCTTTGCATTTTTGGAGCACAGTCAGGTAATTATTTCATGTTCTAGTTATTTGTTTGGACTGTCGGCTGCGGAAAGGCTCGTCTCCAAGTTGCTTCCTGCCAGCTCCAACATGCTGATAAGGAGCTGTGGATCTTGGTGGGTTTTTGTAATGGGACAAATTTTGTTTATGAGAAGGAGTCTAATTTTGGGAGAGGAGGAGGGAAACTCCTATCACCCATGAAAGTGGGAAAGTGGGCTATGTTCACACCAGGCTGCCTGTCTTTAACTTGTGGTCTTCTTGGTTTGGGCTGATGTAGTAACTAATAGTTTTGACAACGAAGTCCATTAGGTAATAGTTTACATCTGTGGTCAGCTGAGAAGCCTGTTGTTGTGAAACAGAGGTTTTGTTTCTTGCTGTGCAGGAAGGGTGAAGACTGGAGCAGTTCCCTTGTCTCACTGCTCCCCAGCAAAGCATTAGCAATCAATGAAAATTGCCTTAAAAGTGGGTTTGTTAAAAGAATAATAATAAAAACCCTCTTAGATTCCAGATGCTTTGAATCCTCTGTGAGGGAAAGTAAAATAAAAATAACACCCTTAAACTAATTGTAAATATTTCCATGACAAACATGGAATTTAATGGAGTGACTCCTGGAGATAGAGCTAGGTCATATCTAATTCTTCGCTTGAAAATGTATCCTTCTGTCCCTAGAAAGACAAGATTTTGGAAAGCCAGTGAATTTTCCCTTGCTGGGTGGCAAGTCATCCAGGCTTCTCCATTTCCCAAGCTTTGACTGGCAGAACTGGCTTGTAGCATTGTGTTATTATGTCACTACAGATGACCTGGGGGGGAAATATAGACATCCTGTTAGATTTAGTATTTGATCATAGAAGTGTCTAGGTTTTGATGGCAGGTTAGGGTGTCTGTGTTCTGTGCTGAGCAAGTACAGAAGCATATTTGCTTGTTATGTAGCTGATGGTTAATAGTTTCCTGCTAATTTCCTTTTGGTTATTTTTCTTCTTTGGGCTGTTGTTGAAGTTACTTTTTTGCTAAAGAGGGTCTTTTTCCATGTTAATTAGACATCTGCTTTCTAATGACAGCAATTATATTATCTGGTAACACAGATTACCTGCCTGCAGTGATCTGAATGTTGGGTGGAAGTTTAGTGGATTTTTTTGCTTTGGTTTTTTTTATGAAAGGATTTGGTGAGAGAGATCCTGATCAAATTAAATGGACCAGCAAATTAAATTCAGGCTGAATTAAGTAGAATTATCTGGATCAGGCCAATAAACCATTTAAAAATTGAATTATGAACACGTGGATATTTTATAGAAGTATATGTAAAATAATGTCTGAAATTCATCCTTACCATCCTGGCTTGCAGCAAACCAAGAAAGTCTTCCTGTGTGCTGGGCTTAGCCTTTGTAGGGGGAAAAAAAGGACCTTATCAGGCACAGAACACTGTGCTCCCAGTGAAGCAGCCAAAAAACTACTCTCCCCTCTCCATCCCCCTGTGTGAATTGAGGAAAAATCCCTAGGACTAAATGCACTTCTTCTGTGTTGCTGCCAGCGACCTGCCATCTCCCCTGAGAGCTTCCTCTCTGCCTCCTGGCCGCCCTGGTTCACCCCTGGAGCTCAGCAGGACTGCTCAGAGTACCTCAAGTACTTGCTGGACCGGTACGTGACAAGCACCGTGATTTCGGAGCCTGGTGACAACGGTGTTCCTAAACCCCAATGTAATGTTTAGTGCTGACCCACATGCAAACAGGGCAAGTGGCTGAGACCCAGAGGAGCTGGGAGAGTGGAGGATTGGGGTGAGAGATGGTGAGACTCCTTAATAAAACCCTGTTTGGACAATTTTAGGGGTAAGGTCAGAACTTAGTTCAACTTGAAAATTTCTGCCTTTGCTCTGAAGACCCAGGGAATTCATTGAATTACAGAGTCATTAAGGTTGGAAAAGACCCTTCTGATCATTGAGTCTAACCATTAACCCAGCATTGCCAAGTCCACCACTAAATCAGGTCCCTAAATGCCACATCTACACATTTTTTAACACTTCTAGGAATGGTGATTTCACTACTTCCTTGGTCAGTCTGTTCCAATGCCTGACCACCCTTCACCCTTTCAGTGAAGAAATTTTTCCTTCCTTCCTAAAATTGTACCAGCCTTAGAGATTTGCCTGACAAGCCACTCGGCCTACTCTGTAAAATGTTGATTTTTGCCTTTTACATAGAAATATCAAATCTCTGGTGTCCAAGTGATCCCTCTAGAAGTGCAGGATCAGTGGCACATGAAGACTTCAGGTTCCCAAATCCTGTCTGACTCCTTCCTGCCTTCCTCCCACAGCATCAGACCCCTGGGTACAGGCAGATTAACTGGGATTAACCCCTTGCAGTGAAGAACAGGAGCCCTACTTTAGAAACTACCTCTTGGTGTTGTATTGATGCATAACAGCCTTTTTCTCCCCTGCCAAAGATTGCATGAAGAAGAAAAAACTGGAAAAAGGATCTACCAGAAACTCAAGGAATCCAGCTTGATGTCTCAGGCGGTGGAGCAGCATTACTTAAACAAGACATTGATTGAAAAGATGTTTGGGGGTAAAATGATGACAAAGATCCGCTGCTTGAAGTGCCTGAATGTTTCCTCCCGAGAAGAAGCCTTCACAGACTTGTCTCTGGCTTTCCCTCCATCGGACAGGAATGTGCATGGGAGCACATCTGTTCTACCAGTGGAAGAAATTGGCCCACAGTTCATTGAGCCTCCTGAAAATGCAGGCCAGCTTATGGGCTCTCCCTGGATCCGGAGGAAGGTCCCCAAGGCCAGTGACCATGCAGCCCCACTGATGTCGGTGGAAACATTAGGTTTCCAGGAACCAGGAGAAGCAGCAAATCCCATATGTGGCAATGATGTTGGGGTGGATGCAGCCAAAGACCCTCCCTCAACTTTTGAGGAGCAGGCATGTGCTCCCAAGGACTCCAGATCCGTGCCAGATTTAATCAACTATTTTCTATCCCCGGAGAGACTGACAGCAGAGAATAAATACCACTGTGAGAAATGCGCGTCCTTGCAGGACGCTGAGAAGGTGGCAGAGCTGACAGAGGGTCCACACTACCTCATCCTCACACTGCTGCGGTTCTCCTTCGACCCACGGACTATGAAGAGGAAGAAGATCTTGGACAATGTCTCCATCCCTGTGGTGCTCAAGCTACCCATCCTTGTTGCTCCAGAGGAAACTGAGGACGTTTGCCAGCGTAGGAAGGATGGTGCTGTCCCAGGGAGTGGCTTCATGACTGTCGTGTATGACCTCTGCAGTGTGGTGGTGCATTCAGGCATCTCCTCCGAGAGTGGCCACTACTACTGCTACTCCAGGGAGTGCACCGACACCGTCCCCCACGGGCAGCCCCAGGACGGGGTGCCAAAACCAGCCTCTGACAAACAGTTGGACTTTGAAATCCAGTGGTACCTCTTCAATGACACCAGAGTTTCCTTCTCCTCCTTCGAATCAGTCAGCAACGTCACCTCGTTCTTCCCCAAAGACACTGCCTACGTCCTCTTCTACCGGCAGCGTCCGGGCCGGCAGAGCTGCCTGCTGCACGAGGCTCTGGCTGAGGCCGGCCGCCTGCATGGCGAACCCTCCCTCCACAAGGACTTGATGGAAGCCATTTCCAAGGACAACATCCTCTTCTTGCAGGTAACTCCCGCTGCTGTGCACAGCAGGGTGCGGTCCCGTGGCTGTCCGGCTCATGGGCCACCTTCCCACCCACCCAGGCAGCAGTGAGATACTGTGCTGTGGTTAAAATCCAGCAGATACCCACCCACTCCCTGAAGCCAAATCCCTTTTCCTTTTTAGCACCCAGATATAAACAGGTTATAGTTTCCTGATGAAACTGGGCACTGAGATTGGTACAAGACACGTTGTGGCTGTGCTTGGGGTTGACTTGCTATTGGCTGCCCCTGGAAGCTAAGCCTGAAATTTTCTTTGAAATGCCTGGGAAAGACAGGATAATGGAATAGTTTGGATTGGAAGGGACCTTTAAAGGCTATCTAGTCCACCTCTCCTGAAGGATGAGCAGGGACATCTTCAACTAGATCAGATACTCAGACCCCCATCCAGCCTGACCTTGAGTGTTCCCAGGGATGGAGTATCTACTACCTTTCTGGGAAATCTGTGCCAGTGCCTCACCACCTTCATTGTAAAAAACTTGTTCCTTGCATTCTACCCTTTCCTGTCCTTCCCACCTTCACTCACTGGTAACTAGCTGCTCCTTCCTACCACCTCTGACATTTACCCGACCCATTGCAAGCCAGGTCTTTTTTTTTTTCCTTCTTCTTTTCTCACCATAGAATCATAGAATGGTTTGGGTTGGAAGGGACTTACAGACCATCTAATTCTAACCCCTCTGCCATGGGCAGGGACCCTTTCCACTAGACCAGGTTGCTCAAAGCCCCATCCAACCTGTCCTTGAACACTTCCAGGGGTGAGGCATCCACAGCTTCCCTGGGCAGATGGGTGAGCTGGGAATACAAACTAGAACAGATTTCATTCAGCTGATGGAGTTCAACCCTTTCCAAGCAGAAGTCTCTCATATGACGTGAGCTGCATGTGGGGGGATTTGAGGGGTCCCTCCTCTCCTATAGGTGACACGGGCGGGCTGGGTTTGATCCCTGGAGAGCTGCAATGCTTTGCTGCACCCCTCCTGCTGAGCTCTAGAGCACATGGTCTTCACAGCCCAGTTTAATTTGAAGGAAGCTCCCAGGGGGAACCTTACAGGCTCTTAGCTCCTCAGGGATGGTGGGAGCATCCCCCCACAAGGGTTCTTTATCTGCTGATATCTTTGTACTGTTTTTCCCTCTTCCTTCTCCCAGGAGCAGGAAAAAGAAGCGAGGAACAGAGCTGCCTATATTTCTGCCTTGCCGAAATCCCCGCTGTGGTGGAGAGACTTGGACAGGGACAAGGATGATGACAGCTCGTCTGGGGGCTGCAGCCCAGCAGCGGGCGGGGGCGGATCCAGCTCCTTCCATGGACTCGTCTTTTAGCCAACAGCTGAAACCAGATGGGCAATGTCCATGGGGCCAGCCTGAAGCCAGAGGCTCCTCCTCCTCACCCTGATGGCAGTGAGCATCTCGGAGGAGGATTTGAGAAACATTTCAATGGAAAAGGTCTCAGGGGCTGATTTGGAGGCGCCTGGAGGGTCTTGCTGTTTCCTATGCACTTGGTCTTCATGCCTTAATGTACCTAAGCTAACGCAGAGATGAGCAGCTGCCGACAGCTCGGGGGAGTGTCCTTCTGCTTCAGCATAGCCATGTCTTGCCTGCTGTGAGCCATGCCACTAGCCTGGGGAGGCAACAGGGACTGGCATGGGGAGGAAGACGGACCCAGTGGGGCCCCAGGGATGGAGATGTCCCATGCACATCCCATCTGCAGCCCTTCCCACGGCGCTGAGTTGGTTCTGGGGGGACCTCTGCTCAGTTGTTGTATTTCTTTGTAATGTGGTTTAGGAACCCACCATGACAAACTCTGAAGGTAGAAAAAAGTCTGAAAATGCCAAAATGTAGCAATGCTGGTCTGTGAGGCAGTAAGCTTGTAAGACTGGTAACAGCGAGCAGTGGCAGGTCAACCAGAGGGGGTTTATGTTGCATTGCAAGACACCCAAAAGAGACTGAGGGGCATAAACTCCTCCAGCCAAGAGAGACTGACCTGATCCAGTTGGGGTCTCTGGGCTCCAGTGAAGACCCATTGCGTTACTGATGACCTCTGGATGCTGTTAGTGTGCACGGCAGGCCCAGACACACAGCTGTTTTTCCAGATGTGTCTTTAGGACTCAATTAGTCTCTTTCTGCTGCTGCCATTTGATGGCTTTCTGGGCTGGATCTGCCCTTTAAAATTTGGGCTTTGCCTTGGGATACCCTGAACTGAGCAGTAGATGACAGAGCCCCCCTTAACTCACGATTTATTATTTGTTTTAATGCTGTTTTGCAAGGTGAGTAGCCCAACCAGATATGTTATATCCACCCAATATCAATATATACTATGTAAACCAATGTATTATATAAATCAGTAATGGGACAGGGGCCGATTTTGATGGCAGATGGCCAGCTCAAGCCCCGGGCAGCACATCTACTGGACCACAGCTTCCTCCCATGTCCCTCCCCAGCTGTTGTCCCCTGCCTGCTCCTCCCTCACACCTGTATAGTAGAGATTTCTCTAGCTCAAGTGGCAGAGACTTGTGCCTTAGGTCCTAAGTGCAGGGCCTAATCCTGACCATGGGGTATTGGGGTAGGAATATTGTGTTGCTCTGGAGGAAAAGGCAAAGCACAGACATTGCTACCGGATAATGCAAGCAGAAAGTCTGCTAGAGAGGACACTTGGGATCAAATATCTGGTGTATATTATCATATTCTTTTATTGCCTTTCCTATATATAAATAAAGGAAATTAATAAATTCAACATAGAGACTTAGTGTCTTATTGCAGGACTCATAGATATTGGACTCATGGCTCAAAAAAGAGATGGGGAAGCTGATGCATCCAGCCTCAAGGCTGTGGGACAGTCCTGCGGAGTGGTGGCTTGCAAGAGGGGATCAGGCAGAGGTGGAATGGGAACATCAGCACAGAGCTGTGTGCCCTCCAGAAGATCACAATACTAACAGTGGAGCCTTGTAGATGAGCAGTGGGGTGTGTTTATTGTTTTTAAGTCAAGTGCGAAGAGGAAATAAATGAGGACCCAAAGCTGAAGTGTCACAGAAAGTACAGTGTTTCCTGGTTTTATTAATAGACTTCTATTTATTTCCCGTTCAAAGAGGTTGCCAGAAGTTTTCCTGTTGCTGTCATGCTAGCTCCTTTCTTTATTTTGGAGTATCACCTGAAGGCATTTTCTGTGCCGTTTGCTGTAAGGTGCTTTTGTAGGAGACTCTTTTTCAACTTGATGAGATCCTAATCTAAATAATGAAGGCAGATAAAAACATGGAAAGTGGAGAGGCTGTATCCTAGCTAAGCTCTTTCCTGAACATGCCTTGATTTTTTCCCCAAGATTTCCTGAGCTGAGCAGAGGCAAACAGCACGCAGTTCTCAGCATGGATGGCAGCCTGGAGAGTGTCAGTGGTGTAATGAGGTTGACTGGTTTAGTCCCTGTTAATTTCCTGTAATTATTAGCATTGGACTTCTCTTTTGGCCTCAGCCAATCCTACTATGTCTTTGAAGATATTAAATAGTATTGGTCCCAGTACAGATCTTTGAGGAACACTACTCATTGCTGGTTTGGACACTGAGTCATTGACTGTAGCTCTTCCAGTGTGGCCATCCAGCCAATTCCTTATTCGTCTAATGGTCAATCCATCCATCCATCAACCTCTCCAATTCAGAGGTAAGAATGTTATCAGGGACCATATTAAAGGCCTTACAGAAGTCTAGTATAGTATGAGTATGGTGTATTACTATCTATGCTACACCAGTTATAGTATGTACTATATTGATACTAGTGTTAGTAATGCCAGTAATCTTTGCACATGGCATATTGATAAATGGCCATTTTGTCTGTCACACATGCCTCTGGTCAAGGAGAGCCCGTAGGGGAGTCCTCAGCTCTTGGTTTGGGATTCCACGTGTGCCACAGGTGTGAGACGATGCTACTTTTGTCTAAAAGAGGTGTTACGGGAGCTGTGCTTAGGGAGGTGTGTTTTCCCAGTTGTGTTTTTTTTTGTTGTTGTTGTTTTTTTTTTTTTTTTTAAAAGTCTTAAAGGGTGGGTTGAACTTTGAACTCTGGAGAAAAAGATAATGTCCTTGTGCTGAGGTTCTCTGGGTGATTTGGTGTCTTGAGCTGAGGCTCACAGGTGCTGAGCTGCTGATGGGTGAGGAAGGCAGCATTTGTCCTCACCCTGCATGCAGCAGAGCAGATATAGAGTATGAAGTTCAATTTAGCAGCTGCCAAATACAAGGCTTGGGTTCTGGTATCAGGAAAAACCCTAGCTACATCCTAAAGGCCCTCGTGACCCATACAGGACATTTGAAAGCTGTAGGAGACACTTGGCAACATGCTGAGAAGATGCTCTGAAAGCTTTAAAGGTGCTACAGAATCAAACTTGATCTACTCATTAATTTCCCCTTTTTTCCCCTGCTCTGAATCCATGCTGGGAATCACCAGGGAGAGATGTCTTTTTATTATCATTCTTTTATTTTCCTGTTGCTTTTCCGTTGCATATACAGTACTTAAAAATGAGATCACCTTCACGTCAGGCATGTACCATGTTTATTACAAGCAAAAAAAGTATTATCTAGGCTTCACGCAAGACCAATTTACAGGATAAATAATTGTTTCAAATTACTTTAAAAAACAAACAAACAACAACCCCCCAAAGAATAAATTAATAACTTAAGTGATTAGCTGTCCACAGTGATTTGAAAACTTAATAACCATTCAAACAGTGACACCACAAGAAGACACATACTGTACAGTTTGCCACAGATTACTCTTGTCCTTCCTTCTACAAATGGAAATCAAAAAATTAAAAATACTCCTCTTTAAGAACAGTCATAGGCTTTGAAACACACAAAACATCCCTGCGAATCGGCTGCTGATGCAACAGCTTCACAGCCGGGGCTCCGACCCCTCCTCGCAGCAGGTTAAGAAACAAATGGAGAAAACTACCTTAATCTGACTGGGTCTGATCCCACACAGTGATGCCCGAAGTCAGTGGGGACATGTTGATTTTGCCAAGGGCTGGGTTGAGTGGGATATAACTACTCTAAAGGTTTGGTCCTAACCCTACGGGATTCATTGACAGGCTCCCTGTGGAACCCAGGGTCCTGCTCCCTTCCCCTCTTTGCAACATGGTTCAACGACCATGTCCAAACTGCTCTCAAAAAACCGTGGTATTTTCAGGGCCAATGTGGCAGCAGAACGCTGAACACTGTGCAAATGGCATTTCCCCCACCCCCCTCACTCAGGAGAAAATCCTGCCAAGTTTTTTTTCACCTTGGTAATTAAGGATGAAGTGGTTTTTGATGAGTTTTGCAGAGCGGGATGTGCAGTGCCACGTATGCTGCTGGGCATGACAACAGGGTAGTAGCACCACATGCTGCCCAGCCCTTGCCTGCAGACTCAAAACAACTCTTTGCATTATTAGATGTCAATTAATTACACCTCATGACACATCTGTGAGGTGGGGAAATAAGTACTAAACCCCTTCATTTTACAAGCCGGAGAAAAAGCAGGATACAGAGTTCACATGAACCCTCTCGTCCCACATGAAGATACAGTGTGGTGTCACCCAGAGAATGACAGTAAAAATGATGGTTTCTTATCTCCTGG
Source organism: Eulacestoma nigropectus (assembly GCA_013397775.1). Taxonomy (NCBI): domain Eukaryota; kingdom Metazoa; phylum Chordata; class Aves; order Passeriformes; genus Eulacestoma; species Eulacestoma nigropectus. Next base: position 7,690,838 of record VZTE01005755.1, on the reverse strand, counting down.
TCTTGGGGCAAACCTCTCCCATACAGTCAACCCACTGGCCTACAAATGAACCCATTATATGTTAGCAATGGGCTACATCAAAAATTCAGAGCCTGCTGATTGGCAGCAAGTCTTTTGAGAAGCTTTTTTAGCTAGAGAGATGGAGCCATGTGGCCCAGCTTCTGTTTCAGATGTTACCGGCTGGTGTTAAAACTTGGACACCACATGCCAGGACCAGCTGGCAGTGGGCTGGAAGGAGACAGCTGTATTGTGATACCTTGCTACATATCAACTTTTCTGAAGAGTAGACACTAAATCAGCAATCTGATCAACAATACAACACTAGGAGTTGTGAACAAGGAGATGAAGTTGTGACTACAATGATGAGACACCAAGCACAGGCTGATGGAGGGATGAACTGCTCCATGCCAAGAAGAAATCATGATCAAAAGGTGCACATCTCGACCTGCAAGAGCCTCATTTACAGCTGCAAGGTCATTGTGTACATGTGGGAAGATTGGGCAGAGAAGAGAAGCACTCAGACTCATCAGAGGCCCTGAATTGGCTTATTGGCCCTTGTGATTTGATGCTGGACTGGTCCCTTTGATTTTCTTGACGGCTCTTTGACAGCCATGCGTGTTCTCTGGCTGGTGCCAGGGTTAGGCTTTGCTCTTCTCCCTTCCTGTTACAACTAGGGCTTCTCCATAATCACAGCCCTGCTGCATCCATCTCATCTAGACAGCATTCCTCCAATGGGACACACAGTGTGGGTGTCAGCTTTTACATGGAATGGAACTTTTACATCACCAGGTGGGAAAACACCAACACATTGCAAGCACGACTTGAGAAAACCATCCTTTTACTTGCCTCCTAGGCCGGGAAGATCAGACAGGACCTGGGAACTATTTTAACATCTTCCATAAGACCTGTACATGTTTGTACCCCCCCCTCACTCCCCCCCTAAGGAGCCGTGATCATTGGATAGTCAAAACAAGCCAACTCTTCCTGGTATGCCAGGGTATGCAGGTGGCATGGGGCTGCTGAGAGCTCTGGATCTAGCCTAAGAAATTTACAGGTTCAAGCTGTCTTCCAGTTGCTAGAACTGTGTGTCCGTGTCCTGGATGACTTGTGCTGGGCCAGCCAGCCCTCTCCCAGGTGCAAGGGATGGCCCAGTATGGATTAGGTCCTCTCACTGAGAGTATGGCCTTAGGGGTTGAGCTATGTGCCTCACCACTTGGCTTCATGGCCAGAGAAGTGGCCCTGTCCCTGTTTTATGTTACAGGGCTCCTGGCAACCCCTAGGCCCCCTTCCCTCACATGGAGGAGTCTCCACTCAACCCTGGCAGCACAGGGTCTCAGTGTGGAAGAGATGCTCCAAGCAGAGTCAGCTATGGGGTTGACCAGACTGGTCTTGAAAAGCTCCAAGGATGAAGATGGCACCTCATGGGACAACCCTGTGAAACCATGGCACTGCTGCCCCATGAACAGCTCACGGGAGCCCCTCAGCAAGGCGTCTCCCAGCATGTTCTGGTCCCCACACATTTCTTGTAGGGTTTCTCCTGCCCAGCACAGAGCTGGGTGAATGGACCAAGGATCCCTGAATGCCAGAGCACAGGCCTCACATTGTCAGGCAGGATGACGCCCTTGAGGGTGAAATGCCCGAGAGGGGTGGAAGCTCCCCTCCTACCAGTGCATGGCTGAGCATTCCACAACCCACAAATCTCTGCATATCTGACCCGAGACTCAGGCCAAAGGAGCACATGGTGAAGACCAAGACTCAAACCTTACTGGCAAACTCCCCTGCCTTCTCTTGTCCCAACCTCGTGTTCTCCCATATCTTACCCTTGCCAATGGCTGGTGGCCCAGAGTTCAAATCCACCCGTTAGCCCCCAGACAAACCAAGCCTTCCCTACCTTTCGGTTCCAACTCTGCATTTGCCCCTATTGCAAGACTCTCATCTTTGCCTTGGCACAGTCTGCGCTCACACATTATTATCTTTCGCCAACTTGAGAGTAAGCCTAAGCCTGGCACCCATTTTGAGCTGGAAATGTATTTCCCACTGAACACTCATATGCCAGTTTAGAGCAAATCAGCTGCAAGGCAGCTCAGACATCTCACCCGACAGAGGAACGGTGAGGAGCATTTGCACACTCACAGCAAGGGATACACACTTTTGGAGACTTTTGCCTTTAAAACCACCTCCTTAGTCATTTTCAAGCTTGGGGAAAGCTTTGAGCCATAGACCTGGTGCTTCATAAAACTAAATATTGAGGTCATGATGCTTGTCCCACAGACAACCCTTCTCCATGCGCACGCACATGTGCAAGCACATCCCTTTTCTAAATCGAACCATAGAGCTGTAGAGCAGGCTCTGATGGGAAGGCTCAAGCCAGTTTAATTGCAATTAAAATGAATAATTTGCAATAAATTGCAATTTGCAATGTTCTCAGTTTCCTTAAATAACTATTTCTAACAAAGGAGTCTGTCATACTCGAGAATTCAAGTATAAAGTGGATGTGATAAACTCAATGCCTTCAGGACAAAGTTCTTGGCAGTCTGTGTAATTAAAGCAGCTGCTTTTCAATATGGTTTAAGACTAAATACTGCACAAACATTAATCACCAGGGACTGCTGTAATCAGCTCGGCAATCGTCATGGGTGACTATTTCCACTGAAGCCATTGATTACTTAATGCTTTCAGGAGGGGTTGATACAGTCATGTCTATATGGCACAGAGTCTGTGGGCTTCTCCTTAGTTTGGTGGTGCTGTTTGCTTGGTGCTTTGCAGGGGAAAAGATAGAGGAATGTACCTGTTTCAGTGAAAACACAGACTTCACTGCAAAGCAGAGAGGGAGCAGCAACCAGCAGTTGTTAAGTAGATGCTTTTGGGCTGTTTTGGTCCTTGGTCTGCCAAATGCAATGGATCAGTTACTGGGGATTCTCATGAGAGCAAATTATCAAAACACAGTGGCTGGGCCTGGGAAAAGAGCTATCCCATGCCAGTGCTTGCCCCATGAACAAAGACATTTGTGAAACATGGAGAAAAAGGACTAGTTTCTCCAGTACCACAAAAGGCTTTTCCAGTCTTAATTAACACCTTGGATTAAATGTGGGAATGGGCACTGGATGCACATAGTCCCACTGCAGAAGCACAGGGCACCCACTCAGCAAACTGCTTTCAAACCCACTGTGCTCTTTCTTGAGCCACTAAAGCCAACAGCTTAGAAGAAGAAATAGGAAAAAATCAGCTTCCCGGTTGAGTGACATTCTTTTTGGTGGGGATGGGGAGCTCTGTCCCAGCTGGGTGAATGCACACTTCAGTGGGCTCTGGATCAGGCCCCATGTTTAGTCTCCCCTGAGATGAAGAGATGAAAGGGGCAATAGAAATATGAAATACTGCATTCTAGTCTTCATTTTGTCATCTCACCAAGCAAGTGTGCAAGCCCCCAGCAGGGGGCAATGGCCCTTGCAGGCTGTAACACACACCCTGATCTTCAGAAAGCATCTGACTCTGCTAAATCTTCCCCTTTGGGGCTTTGGGTTGTTTTTTTTTCCTTCTAGTAATTACTATTTTTAGCATAAACATTAGGATATTTGCTTCACTGTTCCTGTAAAAGCCCAACACTTCAATGTCTTAACAGGGTTGTCACAGCTTTTCCCTTAACATCCTTCCCTTTCCTGGCATGTGAGAAGAAAATATAAAACAGTGTTGAAAGTTCAAGATTATTTTACCAGCACACAGCAGCACACAGCCCTTAAGGGACTGGTATCCTATTCCCATGTGGGTCACGTCTGGCCCTTCCCAAACTCAGACCAAGATTAAACAAATGTGTTAATGCCTAAGCATTAATAATCAATACAACTTGGTGGTGTTGGTGGAACACAGAGCCCACAGCACAGGGAGGGGTTCAGCTTGCAGAAAGAATAGCTCTAGCTCTTTAATAAATATTATTACCTAATCTTTCTAATGTCTCCTTCATTTGGCTCTTGGTTTGCGGTCAGCCTGTTTATTCGTGTCAGCGCTTGCTGTCTGGCAATCAGGCTGCTCCATGGCAATCATTAGTTCTTCCTGTTTTCATGAGATCATGAATTATTATCTCTGCATTAAACTCTCTCATCTTTCTCTTCTCTCTGTGCTCAGCAGCTGCCTGGGAAGTGATCCCAAAGCCTGGATGTGTTAAAGATGCTGCCAAGGGACAACAGCAGACTCCCACCCATAATTAGAGCCTAGGGTCATTAATGTCAGCAAGCCCCACTTCTGTGTTGAAGAAACATTGCTGAAGATGAGGGGAAAATAGTTCAGCCTTTTGCACCCTCCACAGACCACAATGCTACGAGAAAGCTCACACTGAAACACCTTGCCCTGACTCTCCTGACCAGCCTCCTCCCAAGCCTATGACCTCACCATCAACCAACATTTCAATTACTCTTCTTCTTTCTTCCAAGAAACATTCCACCAGACTTCCTCACCCAAGACCAACCTCTGCAGTAAGCACCTGCCTTTCCCCAGTGCTCGCAGCAGCCTTCCACTCCCTTCTTGTCACTCATCCTTATGCCAGTCCACATACACAGGGTCTCCAGAGCCTCCCTGTCCCCCTCCTACTCAACCACAGAGCTCACAATGGCCACGATGTAGGACTCTCACTCTATGGGCTTCTTTTGGTGCCACAAAAGGCAAACTTTGTTTTTTAGGGTCAGATTCACAGGAATTGGTTTCAGATAGGCAGTGGGTCAGTGCTTATATTCTACCTTCCAAAGCCAATCCCTCCAGCCCCTTCCAAAGCCAATCTTTCCAGCCCACTGACTTTGACATAAGATGGAGAATATAAACAGAAGACACCCCAACAAACTCATGTGAGCCTGTGCTGGCATTTATGTGTGTGTATGATGGGGCAAGCCCTGGGCTCCTAAGTCAGCTCAGGATGGTATGGATGCTCGTCAAGCTCCTGAAGGGTAACAACCTCAACCAAAACCACGGGGGCTGTCCAGCCAGCAGGAGAACAGCCCTCAGAGGTTTTGAGCATATTATTTACAAGAGACAGGACAACAAAAGCGATTTCAAAAGGAATGGTCCTTGCTCAGTTTTGGGACTGGGAGGAGGCAGAGAAGAGGACAATCACATGGAGTGGAGAATCAGAGCTGGGGAATGTTATCCTATGGGAGATGCTGCAAACCTGCGTGGTGTGGTTTGGGGTACAGTATGGAAGAAGACGGGGAGAAATGATGCAGTGTTAGCACATACAAGGTGGCTTTAATAGCTGTAAGCAAAAGATGTGTAGGGTGAAACCTGGTATTGCTAAGTCAAAGTTCCTGGATAAGTGCATCCAGCAGCTAAAACACAAACGTAGCCACCGAACATAGTTGGTCTTTATCACTGGCAAACAGTATCTGCCAAGTCTTCCCCTGAAATTAAGTTTTGTTTTGTTTTAAGAGAAAAAAAAACAATGACACCCCCTCCCCTCCACAGACAAGTCTTAGAAATCCAGCCCAAGTGGATCTGGCAGCCCAGCGGGGCCGCAGCTGGGGAAAACCAACAGGACATCTGCCTGTTTCGCTGCCTGCCGCAGGCACTACTGCTTCGTGCTCTTGGCAGGCTCTGAGGACTGCCGCACATCAGTCCACTCCTGCATGGTGCTCTGCAGCGCCTGCGTCTTCTCCTTATCCACTTGCACGTAATCAACCTTCTCATCTGAGGCGACCGACGAGGTGGAGGGCTGTGGGGAGGAGAAACAGGGCACCGTCTGGTCACTCATCAGCTCCCTGCTCTTCCCTCTTGCTCCTTGCTGCAGCAGCACCGCGGCTGCCACAAGTCCACCAGCACCATTCCTGCTTTCTTGCAGATTCCACAGCTCATCACCCTCCCTCTAACCTCCCAAAGAGACTTGGATGAAGGATTTCAATCTGCGCTGACTCTTGCTGGCATGAGACTGCAGTGCAATGGGAGGGTAGAAACAGCATGTGGGTCTCTACCTTCTCACAAACTCTGGGACATGGATGTTTGGTTTTAATTGTGTTCTCTAACTGCTGATATTGTGAGTTCAGCCTTGCATCTTGCTTGTTTTCCTGTAAAGAACTCCAGAACTCTTAGAGATACACATAAAAATCCCAGCTCCATCCCTTCTAGCTGTGCTGACTCTACCCACCGATGGCACTAGCTCATTTTCATCCCCAGAACGATAGATATGTTGGCAGAGTCACTCAAGAGATGTGCTGAGGAACAAGGAGATAATTTTTACCATAGCTTCTGGAGTCCTGGAGTTTTTTCTGCTTCTACAAGCATTTCAGAGGACCTGCATCTGCTTGTAATTGCAGCCAGATAATGCTCTTTAATGGTCTAAAATCACTTTTCAAGAACGGGATATAATTTAAATGGGTGATACTTGCAGAAATATTGCTGGGCAGAAAGAAACCATCAAGGGACAACTGTTAAATAATAAAAGGACCTAACCAGTGGGATGCTTTGCCTAGGAAACAAGGTGGTGTTTGAGAAAGTGAGGCCAACTCAACAAGTGGTTGCCACAAAGGTTTATACAATCCTTGTCCTTCACCTTTCAGGTGCAAAATCCAAGTCTGGTTTTGGAGGACCTGTTGTTCTGAAGGAGGAAAAAACCAATTCTGATACTTCTTGGGATGCCTCCTGACAGCTTTTCAATCTATAGTCTCCAGCTAAATTTGTTGTCTCATCAGCATCCCTGAACCCTACACATCCACGCTTCTGGTGATACTTCTAGCAAAGCTGCAGACATGCAAGAGAGACTGAGTCTGACCTAGAGTAAGTATAGCAGTGGGTCACAGAATGGTTTGGGTTGGAAGGGACCTTAAAGATTTTCTCATTTCAACCATGGCATGGGCAGGGACACCTTCCACTAGACCAGCTTGCTCTAAGCCCCATCATGGCCTTGAAGACTTCCAGGGATGTGGCAGCCAAAGCTTCTTTGGGCAGTCTGTTCAAGTGCCTCACTACCCTCATAGTAAAGAATTTCTTCCCAATATCTAATCTAAACCTGCCCTCTGTCGGTTGAAGCCATTACCCCTTGTAGTGTCACTCCATGCCCTTGCAAAATGTCCCTCTCGAGTCCCTTTAGGCACTGGAAGATGCTCTAAGGTCTCCTTGGAGCCTTTTCTTCTCCAGGCTGAACAATCTCACCTGTCTCAGCCTGTCTCCATAGCAGAGGTGCTCCAGCCCTCTGAGCATCAGAGACTCTAGGGACCACAGTCTGGGGCTTTGGACCATGCTGTTGCCATTGTACATGAACACCTTAAAAATGCATCACTTTTAATCAGAAGTTTATAAAATCCCCCGTACCTTCCTGTGTGGCCCTGGTGAGCTTGGCTGGAAGTCCAGGGCCAGGTAATCCACACTCCCCGAACTCTTTTTAGGCGCTGGGCTGTTGGTACCACTAGGAACAGGAGAAGCAGAAATGGGGTTTTGCTAATGCAGGGAAGAGACAGGAGAGATAATGAGGATTAAAATGGGAAGGAAGAAAGAAAAAAGGAAATTAACACAAATCTGGAACTGAAACACATTGGAGGCACCTTTAAAAGAGCCTGGGTATTTGCTCACCTGCCTCTGGGACGAGGATGTGCAGAACTGCTGGGATACTATAAATGTTGTATATTGTGCTAACAAATATTTCAAGCTCATGCTCTTGATTTCATGTATCAGAGCAGCTCTGCTGCCTTTCTGCTGATTTTATTCACATGCCTAACAACAGACGTGGGCTTTAGCATGTCCCAGGGACCACACCTCAGCGAGGCCATGACAACTCTGGGATCTTTGCTAATCACAACCATGCTACACAGAGCACAGTTTCCTCTACCCCATTAGTTACATAGCCTCAAAAATATGCTTCAAGTCAGTAGCTTCACCAAGAGAGACAAAGTCCCCTCCCTGTAAGCAGTGCCGCTCCCTGCTGCTGCTCTGATAGCCCCTGCTCCCACAGAAACATGATGTCAGCAGCTATTAGGGAAAAAAAATTGAAAAAAATCAACTTTAATTAGGAAAATACACCCTGACAGTCTGTATAAATTTTTATCCTCTCTTAATTCCTGGCAAAGTAGGTGATACATGTTTCTGCTCTCATACACATTTAAAACTCCAATGGGACATGTCATTTTCAGAAGGAAACACCCTGTTTTGTGCATTTAGGGATGCACATAAGGATGTACTCCACACAGAGCTATCTGAGCACTTCCATGTCATGAGCTAGGAATGTGTCTGCAGAGCTGGGGAGAGTATCAGTCCTGCCAGGACCATCTATCTTAGCTGTGGGGCCCTTACCATCGCCACATAGTTCTCCTCGCTGTCTCCTGAGTCAGTGCTGGTGATGCTCTGGGAGGAGACAGGGCGACAGTACTGCAGAGAGCCGGCGTTGAAGGTCTGCCTGCAAGAACAAGGGTTGATGTGTTATTGATGGCTGCAGGTCCGGCTTGCCCTTTGCCAAGGAGGGATGGGAGAGGGCAGCTCCTGATGCCTGCAACCATCACCATGCTCCAATCTGGGCATGAAGAAGAGCTGGTGGCATTGAGGTTCTCCAGCCTGTCCTTTCCATGGGTTGGAAATACCGGGTTTGGTCTCCTCAATTTTTTCTTCCTAGAATTTTTTAGTAACACCTTGCTTGGTATGTACCCATAACTGTCCTGCTCTCATCTACACAAATCAGATTCCATGAACTCCTTCATCTCACAGGAAACATTTAATTGTGGAGGATGCAGGGGCAGCCTTGGTAAAGCCTCTCACCTCCAGCCTCACCACAGCTACAGGATTTGTTTACTGTACAGGGCCCTATCCAAATTTTTTGCCAGAAAACAAATCCTCTGAGGAATTGTCTTGCTTTCAATTGGCCAAATCTAATTATACTGAACAAAATAATGAAATCAGCTTCTGGCATTAAAGCGCATGTCTTAAAAAGCTATTTGTTGCCTTTCAGTAAAGCAGGGTCATATGATTAGCTGATAGGGGAAAAATCCATTAGCTTCTCCAGGGTCAGACCTCTTGTCAATCAAACCCTGCTCGCTGCTTCCCTGTGCAGTGATTTCAGCACACAGCGCTCATGCCCTGCAGTCAGGCTCCACACAATCCAATTTATTAGAGGAGTCATAGCAGCCAAGCTTTGCTTCTGCCTTTTAGTGGACAACATCAGACCATGAATTAGTAGCAGAGCTGGAATTGTGCGAATCCTGTTATTTTTGGCTGGCAGACATAGCTCTGAAGTGCTTTGGTTTAATTTTCCAGACTTCCTTCAGGCTAGGCTTTGCTTTCAAGGCAATCAAAACACGGCTTGGTCAGACCCTCAGAGTTACCCTGTGCTTTGAGACTACAGTGGGGTTTTGGGGGGGAGAGCTTTGATGTGAAATCATGCTCCCCACACAGTATGGCTGATGTGGTCTGGCTCAGCTGCATCATGAATCATGGTGGACCACAAGTCCCAGGTCAGAGCCACGGCTCTCCAGGAGTTGTCAGATCCCAGAAACAGGAAATGTCTTCAAGGGATCTTAATTATCTTGTTAGCCACATGCTGGGCTGTCATGTGAAATCCCAACCTAAATGAATTTATCTTCCTGCCACCAGCTGTGATGTGGGGAATATTTAATCCATGGCAGAGGTGACAGCATGGCTACATGTGGACACCAGTGAGAATGAGACCAGAGAGCTGCTGTTGGAGCAAAGCAAGAATTTATCCCCCAGCCATTACTCACGTTGGCCTGGACCAGGATTTTGTGACTGGAGATTTGAAGGGAAGCTCATCGATGACAGTGTTGTTCCTCAGGTCCAGCGGTGATGGCTTTGCTGGGGAGGGGAAAGCCTTTATTCAGAGGCAGAATGTTCTTACAATTCAGCGTCCATGACTGGCAAGAGAGTGTCTCCAACCTATGGTTGGTTACTTTTCGTTCTACTGATCAGCCCCCTAGCCCTCCCTACTGATGACAAATACTCCGAACCAAAATCCCTGTGCTCATTTATGCCAAAACTGGGAGAAAACAGTGAATTTCTCCCTCTGCTCCATAGCCCCAAAGTGAATGGGTAGTCCCAAAAGTGGAATGTGCCTCCCAGGGAATGGAGATTTGCTAAAAATGCCCAAACCCCAAAACCATTCCTTAGAGATCTGTGGTACCACATTAGATGTGAACACGACCAGGCTCTGCAAGGCCTGAGCTGCCTCCGTCTGGAGTGTTTTCCCACAGGGAATGGGAAAGGACATCTGCAGGGTAACGTGAAAGCTCTTCTCATCCTGGATGGTTCATTAGGTGGAAGAGTGCTATGCTCCAACTCCAGCCCTTGAACAGAGTGTTCATGGGGTTAGGTGTTGACACCTTTAAGATGGGAGCCCTCCTCCTCAAGATCTCCTTGGCCACCTATCAGACAATGGACTGGGGAGAGATTTGGAGGATGTCAGAAAAGCCTTGAAGGAAGAACTGCCTGGAACCAGCTAGTAGAAAACAGCAGGAAAAATTTGTGTCATCTGAATACAACATTGAGATTTTGGGGTGGAGCATAGGGAGGGGTGCAGGCCAAGGGGGTGAAATGCTGTCTGTTACATGAATCTCCTGTAAAGGCCTGGAAGGGTTTGAGATGGGCTGTTGAAGCACCATGAAAGCTACATTTGCACTACAGAGCTCCTGAAAGAGGAAGGGGATGGGGGACATCTGAAGGTCTGACTGTACTGGCAGTAGCAAAGCGCATCCCGCCTAGGACTGGACACAACTTCACAGATGTAGTCCAAAATGTTAAGAGAATAGAAGGATTCCTGGAAAGATTTGTGCACAAACAACCACTCTTACCTTTCCGGTCGGGTTTGAGGTTGCGGTTGACTGGTGGGGGCTGGATTTCACTCAGCCGTCTGTGGCACTGAGCCACGGCTCCTCCTTTATGCACAGGAAGGGTGGCTGAGGACAACCCCACCAGGTCAAAGTGATGCGGCCCAGGGCTCATGGGGATGTAGAGATTTTGGGCATTGTCGTTGGCTTTCTCGGTGTGGATTAGGGGTGAGGAACCAGGGTTCATGGGGACGTAGTTGTCCTCGGAGTCGGTACTGTGGGAGCGGGCCACCGCCGCCTTGGCCTGCTGGGGGACAAGTGGGAGGATGTGCTGTGAACATCAGGCACTGCTCAACCCCATCCCACCACAAACCCTTCGTGTCGTCATAACCAAACAACATCTGAGGGGAGACCTCACTCTAAAATCTAAGCACAGAGGGAAGGGATGATCTGTCCCCTCCTTGGCCATCAGTTTGCACTGAGAGGGTCTACCTCCATTGTTTCCAAGACGTTGCAACATCCTGACTTTTCAGAAAGGTCTTTATCACCCAGACCTGAGCATCTTCTCATGATCAGAGTGAGCTGAAGAAGCATGCTTAACCTGGCAAGTCTTTTTTCCCTGGGCTCTGTCCATAACGAAAATGCAATATGAAAGGCTGCTTTAATGTCATTTCCAGCTCAGAAAATCTTAGAAAGTGCACAAAAGAGGCTGTTCCGGCAACACGTCAAAATTTAGCTCAGCAGTATCCCAGGCTTTCAGGAAGAAGTCAAACTCCTGGGCAGGTTTTTTTTGGGCCAAAGCTGCAGGCAGATATACTGTGTGGAAGCAAAGCTCTGCATGTGGTGCTGGGTTAGGTGGTTGCCACTCCATCTGTTCTCTGCAGGCCACCATGGTTTTAACTGAAACCATTAACAGACCCCTCTTGACTTAGCTCTGCAGGACTGGGCTGTGAGGTCCAGCCTAGAACCAACCTCTCTCTGAATCTCTTAAGGTGCAAGTGATTGCCTGTAGTGTGGTAGCCCACACCAAGGCCAACTCACCAGGTAGGAGTTGTAGCCATCGTTCATGGACTCGACTGACTGCACAGCGCTGCTGCCCCCGTGCTGGGGGTACTCGTACGTCTCACAAGAAGAAGCTGCAACACAACCACAAATGCACATGTCCCACCACAACTGCTAATAAAAAGGGGTCCCTGAAAACAAAATCCAGGCACTGGGAGGGCAGTATCTGTTCTTGTTGACTGAGATGCTGATGAGAAGACATGGTCTTTAGCTTGTCACAGGCTCTCTGCTATGCTCCTTCCCAATTAGCATCTCTCTGATGCATCAGCGCAACTGCACGTGCCGTGCAGACCTAACCCTGTTCTGTCAAAGTGCTGCAAAATCCCAGGGGTAAAGGTGTCAGATAAGGCAGATCATGGTGACAAAACTGGGTTAAGGGGGAGCTCTGTTAGAGCTTGCTCAGAAAATGTAAAGGCTGGCAGCCTCCAGTAAGGGGAGGATGGGTGCTAAGACTGTAGACCAATCTATCTACTGGTGGGCATGGGTCTGATCTCAGCCTGAGTCTGGGCAGGAGGAGATGGAAGAAGCATTTCCAAGAGCTGTGTTTATGATTTATGATTTATATTTATTTATATAGAGAGTATTTTCTCTCCAGCCACCTTTCCTAAGTTACTTTGCAACTATCTCATCATAGGCACAAGATTTGAAAAGGGCATGTTCACCCACAGCCCACCCATGGCCAATGGCAATGGTGGCTCTGCTGCACTGCAGGTGTTGGGTTTTGGAGATGTACAAAACCAAGGTGATGTGCAGAACAAAGGTTTTGCTCACTCACCTTGGTGAGGAAAACCAAGGCAGCTCCAGGCTGAAGTATGTTCTGATAAACCTGGTTAAGAATTGAAGTAAAGGCAAGCTAAAAAATGGCTGAAATGCCAAAATCTGGCAAAGGGCTGCATAAACAAGCAGGTTTGGGGTTTTGGTTCAAGGTACAACACAGCCAAGAGCCAGCTGAGCAGCTCTGGTCGGCAGACCTCTGGAGATATCGCTCCATGCCTCCTGAATACAAAAAAACCAGGGCCAGATCCTGGCTGGGGAGAGCTTCTTTGTGTTCAACCCCCTAGCTGATGCCACCAGCATCCCAGCCCTACCACAACCCCGTGGGACTGATCTGCCCAAGGCTGCTGGATAGCACAAAGACACTCCCAGCTCCCCACCCCCAAATTCACCTCGGTGCAGTCTGCTGTTCTCCACTGCTGGCAGCGTGTTTCTCCGCGGAATGGTGGCTGCCATGGGAGTGAGACCTAAATTTTCGCTGGGCTGGGGCCGCTGGGGTGGGCTGCCCCACCGTGGCTCTGTCTGCCCAGGTTTCGGGGGCCGTGGGGGTGGTGCAGCGGGTGAGTCGCTGGTGGCCACAGCCAGAGCGTTGTGGTTCTTGTCCAGTGTAAATGTCCTGGGGATCTGGTAGATGGAGAGTGGGGTGGCAGGGATGTCATAGGAGTCCGTGGAGAGCTCCCCAAACTCCTTGCATAGGGTGTTGTTGGGAGTCTTGTAGGTGTAGACTTCCTCGTTATCGGTTTCGGAGCTGGTGAGGCTCGACTTGGGGTGGGTGTAGGAACCAAAGGAGCGTGGGAGGTCGTAGGCACTGTCCCTGAACTCCAAGTTGTGCCGGCTGGGTTTTGGCAGGCTGTAAAAGCCGTGCAGCTGCCCACCAACACCGTTCATGCAGTGCCCGTTGCCCTGCGAGAGCTTCTGGACCGCTGTGTCGCTCCGCATGAAGAAGGCAGACCTTGTGGCTTGGGAGAAGCTGGCACTCCTGCAAAAGGAGGGGAGAAAGGGGCTGAAATAGGGGGAGAGCCAGTTCTGGGGTGCAGAAACCTCTGCTACCCAAGTTTGCCATCTTACTGACCTGCACTGCCCAATCCCAGCAATGAGCAATGAGAACTTCTCAGACCCCTCCAAACATGCCCACAAAGCCACTTAAACCTGAAATACCTTCAAAATGCCTCTGTCACAGGTGAGAGGTACATGCACCCAGCTCCATGACAGCGTCGTAAGCAAGAATGAGCCTTTTGTCCAGACATAAATTGCTCCAAAAGGGCAATTTTCATACCAGTTGACACTGTCCCAAGGGACAGCTGCAAAGTGCCAATCTGTCAGCATTGCCATTGTGCCTCGACCGCCCATCCACAGTACAGGGGGGAGACTTCACCTCACCTCTGCCTTGCAAATGTGCTTGAGAGGGCCCGGGAAAGTTCCTGATGGGCATTATTTCAAAGTCTCCAGCCATGTCACCATCCTTCTCTCTTGCAGGACAAGCACTGGGGAGGTAATGGAAGTCCCCAGCTGGGATTTGGGGTTTGCAGCCCTGATGTGCATGGGGGGAGGAATGAACCTCAGGACTAATTTCAGATTTGTAAGAGCCCTTGAGTCCTCCAGGGTGAGCAGGGCAGTGTGGTCACGAGATCCACGCCCTGCTAATGATTCCTCGATTCATATGCAGTCATGGCTGGGGACACTAGCCAGAACAGGGGCCGAGCACAGAGATCTCGGGCCTCTAACAACTGCTGGTTAGCCACTGCTCCTCTGCTGATTGCCTTCAAGGTACTTCATCTCCTGTTTTATCCCTGCTTTATCCCTGTTTTATTCCTTACATGGGTCAGGATTTGGGGACCACACTCTCCCAGTCAGAAAGGGCTCAGCCAGCCCCATATAAACATCCCCCCCATAGAAGAAAGTTCTGCCCTGTATCAATCACTGTGGTGAGAAAAAGTGAAATGGTTATGGGAGAGTTTCCAGTCGTGGCAAATCACTGGGATAGTGCTACTCCTATAGGAAAAGGTGGGAGATGCTGGTTTACACTGCTCCAGTGTGGTTGATGCTCTGCTGGGACAACAGGGACTCTGTTTCATGGAGTCAGCACGAGATGGCGCTCAGAAATAGGGCTTATTTAGGGGAAAAAAACAAGTGATGCTGTGATAAGACAAATGAATCTCTGCCACCTTTGGAGCTCAGTCCACCCAGAAGTGGTTTGGGTTCTGTCAGGGTACTTTCAGTCAAGTACTTGAAACATCTCATGGGTTAATTATTCCACATTGCCTGCCAATTAGCTACTATTACCCTCATTTTATGGATGAGTAAAGTAAGAGCTCCAGAGCAGAAAGGGGAGGGATTCCCAGCAGTCCTGCAGCCTGGCCCCATGCACTGGGCATTGATCGGATGATTATTTCTGGCCCAGTTGCAGAAGCTACCACTGGCCAGTTTGTTTCTGCTCACCAAAGCATTGGTCTTTGCTCCCTTCTCCCCCAGGTCCCAGCCTGGTTTGGGGTCTCGGAGAGCGGCTTTTAGGTATCCTCACAGCTGGAGTGTGAGAGGGCTGGTTTTTTTTAAACACTGTTCCATTAACTCCATCTGAAGTTAATTTTTCTGAGCCTTTTTCTGTTGTTGTTCTCCGAGTAGGGAAAGTCAGCTGCAGCAGGAAAGCCCAGTGGAGGCTGCAGCCTGAGCTCTGCTCTCACTCCACGCCAGCTGGGTTCCGACTGTCTCTCCCTCCCTCCCTCTTTGCCCGCTCCCGCGAGCCAAAACTCTTCACGTCAAAAAAACTCCTCGCTATTTAAGGCAACTGGCTGGGTCTGGAGGCGGGGAGCTGTGGCTGGCTCAGAAATCCCACACCGTGCACCACCAGCTGCCACGAAGCCCAGTGAGCTCTGGAAGGGGTGAACGGCAGAGTGGTGCAAACCCTGCCCATCTCTTTGTTTGTCCTTTTTCTGGTTAAAGGCAGGAATTAGGGCCCTGCCTGCAGGATCATAAAGTGGTTGAGGTTGGAAGGGACCTGTAGAAGTCACCTGGTCTAAACCCCTGCTCAAGCAGGGCAACCTAGAGCTGGTTGCTCAGGACTGTGCCCAGACAGCTTCTGAACATCTTCAAGGCTGGAGACTCCGAAACTTCTCTGGGCAACCTGTGCCAGTGTTCAGTCACACTCACAGTGAAAAAGTGTTTCCTGATGTTCAGATGGGCTCTCCTGTGTTTCAGTTTGTGCCCATGGCCTCTGGTCCCTGGCACTGGGCATCACTGACTGGCTCCATCCCCTTTGCACCCTCCCTGCAGGGGAAATCCCCCTGAGCCTTCTCATGTGCCAGCTGCAGAGTTTCAGCTCTCTCAGCCTTCCCATTTAAGAGAGATGCTCCAGTCCCTTCAGCAACTTCATGACCCAGTATTGACCCCTGGGGTACTTCTAGTGACTGGCCTCCAATCAGACTTTGTGCTACTGACCACCATCCTCTGGGTCTGGCCATTCAGCCAGTTTTTAACCTCACCCAGAAAGCCAGCTGGGAGCTTGTGAGGTCACCACCCTGACCTCCTCCCAGCCACGATGAGATGAGACCATAACTCAGGACTTTCTCAAGATGGGTTTTTCAGACCTCCAAGCATGGAGGTGGGTTGAGCCACTCACACCCAGCCCTCCCTCAGCTGTCCCCAAGTGTGTGAGATACAATACCTTGCGTTTTCTGACTTTCTGCTCATACACTGGTGGAGGAAAAGGTAGTCCTGGGGGGCACTGGCAGACAGGGTGCTCTGGAGGTGGCTGGCAGGTGAGTCAAAGGTGAACAGGGTGGGCTGGCTGGAGTGGGACGGCGCTGAGGACTTGCGCTCTCGCAGCAGGTGGTGGCTGGCACTGCTGAGCTCTGCCGGGGAGGAGCGCGGGGCGTGGTTCATGGAGGCGATGCTCCTCAGCGTGTCTGTGAAGGGAAAAAACACACCTGTGAATGTCAGATGTAGCTACCCCACATCCTGTGTCCCCAGGGTTTTCCTTACGTAAATGCCCTGGCATTTATGGAGGTTGGTGGAGTTTGCTTATGTCTCCAAGTGATGCTCTCAGCTTCCCTACTCAGAGCACATGCAACTATAGGTACCAGGTATGGAAATAAATATTTATCATATTCTATCATAAATCATATTTCATCATTTTGTAATATTTTATCACATGCTTAGTGGCTTGCTGGGATGTCTGCAGGATGTCAGCCTATTTCATGGGGAGCTCAGTGGGTTGTTAAAACCTGACTTAAAAGAGAGGAGCTTTCACACTGCAGTGAGATGTGATTTAAGTCACCTCCATCCCTCTGTGTAAGGGCATCACTACCCCTTTACACTTGGGTTAACTGAGGAACAGGGTGGGAATCTGGACGGACATCATGACAGCAGAGATGAAAAATATTCTCATGTTTCCAAATTCTATATTGATTTTGTGACCTCAAGAGAGCTGCTGCTGTTTTCTGTGAATAAAATGGGATGCAGACCCAAGGTGTGACTCCTAGTGCCCACTCCCCCTGCTCAAGGAGAAACAGACTTTAAAATATTAATTTCAATGGAGAATATCCCAAAGGCCAGGAATAATCACCCGGCTACTCCAGCCCTCTCATAAGTGTGCTTCATGAATTTCAACCACAGACGAATTTTTACAGCCAAGCTGTAAATCTCCATTAAAAAAAAAAAAAGAAACAAAAAAGCCAAAACAAAACCAAAACATCCAGAAAACCCAGAAGCTGCAGAATATTTTGGGAAAGCTGATCCATCTCTGGTTGCAGAAGACCACACAGAAGACCATCCATGCACTCCTGACATGTGAAAACCACTCACTGTGGTTCGTTGAAGTCACACTTTATATAAGAAGTGTGATTTACTTTTATTTGGTGCTGATACAAAACACAAAAAAACCCAAACCCTAACAAAGAGGGGAAATCCATGCATTTTCTAGCCACCACTAATTTTGGGATTGCTCTGAGGTTTCCCTGAGACGATGTTCACCAGCACTTCAAATTTGACTTCAGGCACCCATGCTCCAACACAGGGATGAGGGAGGTTTTATAGATTACCAACCTCTTTTTTTCTACTCCTTCCCTCAGATTCCAGCTCCTACCAGAAATTTCGCACCTGACTCTCTTATGCTACAGAGAAATGAGTTCTCTACAAAGTGGCTGTCATGGCTCGGACAAGGAGAAGCTCCACACAGGGTGATTTTTCACCGGCTTCTGAATCCCGTCAAGATACAAAATTAGTCTGTCTGCTGCTCATTCACTGCTGCTACATTTTTTCCCTGATGTTACTGCAAACTTCAGCCGGTGCAGAAAAAGTACATTAATAAAAGCCAAAGAGCCTGGCTTGACTCTGTTGTTTGGTTTGTGCTAAATACAGAAAGGATCGATATTTAACATTGACAGTAATGGTGGGGGATGACAGCTTAAAACTCTGATTCCTGTCTTTTTTGCATGGGCATTAAAGATCCCTTGGGGCTTTTCATAGGAGTAAATGGCCGTCTCGGTGTCCTCGGACAAAACAGTGTCTTGACCCTCATTCTTATTAAATATTTATCCCATAGCAGTGCAGAATGATCCCCATTGGAAAAGGAGTCTTGAGAACTATGAAAATTCCAAATCAAGTGGTTTGAGATCAACCAGGATGAGAGATCTCAAACCCACACTGCCATCAGAAACAGGGGGGCTGCACCCGAAGTGCCTCTCAGAAACCCCGCCTTGGCACCCCCCGAATCACCAGCAAGAACTGCCCGTGGCACTGTGCTTTGGCCAAGACTCTCTGGGGATGGTGAGGATGGCAGGTTGGTGTTGTGCCCCAACCCAGCATGAAGGTCACCTCTGGGGACAACTGTGAACTGCACTGCATTGGGGTCCCTCCAATAGCCCTGAGCTCTCCTCTCACACTATCCCTGCAGGCTCTGCACTTGCCACTGCATCAAAATGTTATGGCAGGGCAGAATACACCCAGGAGTTAGAAATAACACTGATTCATTTGTGCTAACACAGCCTGAGGGGAGAGATGGAGCTGCACAGAGGAGACAGTCCCCAGCAACAACCCAGGGCACAGCAACTTCATAACACTTCAGGGAGCCCTGTGAATCCTGCACTGCCAGGAGACCTTAATCTTTCCCCAAAAATCAGTCTGATTTGGGGAAACCAGAAACATGGTGCAAAAGATGCACTCATTGAAATCAGGATGAATTACTCCACGGTTACTCCGACCGCATAAATGAAAATGGGGGAGGAAGGGGGGCAGGATCCAGTGCCTGGTAAAAGCATGCTGCTTCCCTGGGGAAAGCCGCTCTATTGGCATCCTCATTGATTTTCAAAATGAATTCCCAGCTCGCTTCCCACAGCGACCCAGCCACCGAGAGCATTAGTGGGAACCAATTCAGGACCCATGTACTCCATTAGGTCTGTGAGATGAACCCCGTAATAGTAGGTGAGAGATGGATTGCTTTGCAGGGCTGGGAGGGTATTGCAAGGGCTGGGAAGATAAATCCTGTGGAAGGAGACTGCCAAGATTGGTCTGGATTTTTTATGTTGTGGGGGTTTTTGGCACTAGAATAAAGGACAGGTCATGTGCCCAGGTCACATGCTGACAGTGGGTCCTGCTGGAGGGCTAAAAAGGAGGCAAGAAAGGAAAACAAGGCAGAAAAATAGTATTTGAAGACCAGTATGTGCTAAGGGAAAAATCAGGACACCACATCAACTTGAAACGCAGACAGGTCCCCATGGGGGTAAGACACAGAGGATGCATACAAGCCAGAGATCCCAAAGCCATTTCAACTTGCCATGCTGCAGCACCCAGCTCCCAGGCAATGAGGACAAACACTCCTTTCCCACATCCATGGGGGGCTCTTAGTGAATTATCTCCAAGAGATCCCATCTGGATGTCTCCAGGCATCAGTCCCATCTGCATCATGACCAAGGATACTCAACTCAGTCTCTCCACAAGCCAAAAAGAATGATGATTCTCAGTCCCTCATGACCATCACCTTGGGGCCATGGATAAACCCACAGCCCTCCTTCATTTAACAGCATAGACGTAACCCTCTCATCCTTTGGCTTGATGTTGATATCTTGAGTTTATGTTGAGGGAATGTGTCCAGTACAGCCAAGCAGGGATAAGATCCTGTGCAGTTCCTACTACCATTCCCAGGGGGGACAGAATTAAAGTTATGTAGTGGAGCCATGTGGGAAGTGTCATCTTAACCCCACGTTTCCTGGCCAGTTCTCTTCTGAGTTTGGGGAATTGGACTCTCACGGTCTGGAAAAGGCGATGTTGGACGCCCACAAGTTAAAATCCAATGTCAGCAGCCTGATTTACACACATGCATCTTGCTGGGCTCAGGCTACAGCTGTTGCACTAGTCCCTGCAAGAAGCCAGCAGCTCTGTGGGGACAAACCAGCACAGCCCTCCAAAACCCCATGGTGTCAGTGGCCTTTGGCTGAAGGCTTGAAACTCACTAGCCCAGGTTAAGATATACCTTTTTGTCCATGTGTTGCAGGAAAGTGGGGAAAAAAACCTTGGAAATCCATCCTCAAAGCAAAAATCCACAACTGTGAGCACAGCCAGCAATGGGATGGACCAGGCTGGGAGCCAGGAATTTTTTATGAATGTTTTCAATCCCCCAAAGCAGTCATTCCCTCCTTGTTGACAGTTCTGAATTCCCTTGCTCAGAGCACTTGACTATTGCTGTGTGCAGACAGCTTCACACAGTGTTCCTGGGCTTATCTGAGCAAAATAATAACTCAGCCTCCTTTGGAAATCATTGCTCTGAACGTTCTTTTCCACTGGAGCCACAATGTCAGCTTTCCCCGCCTGAAGGCAGAGGCTGGGACTGCAACTCCCTGTATCTTCAAATGATGCTGTGGATAAATTCCTGTGCTCCTGTCGATGATCGCAGCAAAGGTGCCAGGCTTGCTTGGCATCCCTGAGTGGCATAAAATTCCCATGATCCTCAACACCAAACTGGCAAGGACTGGTCCAAGAGCTCCACAGATAAGGGCTCCTCAGATCTGCTCTGGCCACGAAATGCCTTGGACCACACCGCTGACTTTGTCCCAGTTAAAACTTGAGGCAAATAAGACTTTCTTTAGTGAGGGAATAGTAGAAATCTACTAGAAATAATCCCTAGGATGGCACAGAGCAGACCATGCTCATGCACCATCATCTTCCTCACTCTTTGGAGCATTTGCATCATTTATTAACAAAAAAAAAAGGGGGGAACCTTCTTCACAGGAATCTCCCTGCACCCCTGCTTTTGCTGCCAGCTCTGTCCTCAAGCACAAATACTAAGAAATAATTAAAACAAGAAAAACAACCCTATCAAAACAAGCCATCCACATGCTTCTCCTGGCAGGGAGAGAACAAACAACATGTCCAGTGGATGAGTCAACACACCACAGTGCTGCCAAGAGGCCCTGGGATGCCATGAGGATGAGCGTGGCACCCGAGGAAGGCTTATTTACTGAGCTTTCCCCATCGCCTCCAAGTTGGATGGCATTTGGAAAAGCTATTGTCAGTCTGAGGATGCCTTGGCAGAACACTAAAGGTTTTTTCCAGCAGGTTAGTGGGACACAGCATCTGATCTGGATAATTTCCCCGCTCCTTCACAATGGAGAGCTGTGTGCATGGACACAGGCACCCCAATTCTTATCACTGCCTCAATTTGGGGTGCCAAGCAGGGGCAGATGAGCTTCCCAAAAGCGAGGACAGGGCACAGGTTCATCTTCCACTGCAGAGGAGCTGAAGAGCAGAGACAACAGTGACATAGGGCTTTTGAGCTTTTCCTTTCCAGTTTCTGAAGCTCGTTTCCATTTGCTTTGGGAAACTGGCCAGGACAGACTGGCCAAGGGAAAGGAGGAGCATCACCCCTTTACAGACAAGGATCTGTACAGAGGGCTGAGGACATGGTTTCTGTTATACAGTTTCAGTCATCTAAATGATACTTAGCCTATGCTAGTTCCCTTAGGTTTTCTCTATGGAGAACAGTGAAATCTCCCAATTATTTAAGCATCTCACACAGGACAGGGAGAATCACCCAAGAAAGAGTTATGGGAGAGACAGTGAGAAAAAGATGACAATAAATAGCATCGTCTTTCTCCACTAGTGTCAGTGCTGTGCTTGCATTTGTATGAAACAACTGAAAAACAGTGGCAAAGTAAGAGCATTTGCTTCGGAGAAACACGGGAAATAGGGGAAAAAAGCAGTGCTGGAGAGTGAGTGAGTGAGAAGGGAGGGAAAGGAACCAAGTCCTGACCTCAAAGCATTATATATCTCACTTATTTTAACAGTAATCAATTCTTTGAAGGACAAAGGGGCAGAAGGGAGAGAGACTGCAAAAGAAACAATGCAATGCTTCTCCCTGGAGAACATAGGTTTGCTTCTGCAAGATGAGGCTGTGCCGCAAATCCCATCCCTGCCCTGGGAAATACCCCTTGGTGACACTGACCCATGTCTGTTTCATACCAACATGTCCTGGACATGCCAGTTACCATCTGAAGAGCAAATCTGCCACTCAATCGTGGAGCTCAACACTCGTGTCAGTACTTGGAAGTCTGACGTTAGGCCAGACTAGGATGCCTCATGTGCACCTATTTATTTTTGTTATAAGGGCTTCAGTGCTTGAAGATAAAAGCAGATGAATGTGGATGCTCACAAACCTGGCTTATGTGTGCCCTTGAGCATCCCACCTGGGACACCTTTATCTGAGAGTCCTGGAGTGGGACAGCGACCTACAGCTGGGGACGAAGGACAATCCCAGGGTGGCAGCATGGGCTGGGCTGGGCCTCATTTGCTGCCCGGAACTAACCTCATCTCGCTCTGCTTCATGGATCATCATTTCTGATACTGCAAAACAAATCTATTGAGGGGATACAAAACCCCTCTGATTAAACGCGATAAAGAAAAGGCTGGAACAGAGGGAAAGGGCAAAGATGATGTGGTGTAACTGGAAAAAACACAAAGTGGTCTCAAGGTGGGTATTCTTGCCTTTGTCAGGCTAAGTGTAAGGTGGCAAAAACAAGGCAATGGGGACGTGCAGAATTAGCTGCTTTCTGTCTGTGGGTGGCACAGGTGATTCTGGCAGATGCCAGGGGCATCCTTAGCAAGTTTGTCTGGAGGTACAAACTACCTGCTAAGGGAGGTACAAGCAGTCTGTGGAGCCCAGCGCTGCAGGACAGGGTTGAAGCTGTTGAAAACTAAGAGCTATAGAAAGAGATGACACATTTATATGAGAAAAGGGTTTTTTTTCCCAGAGGCAGACTCATGATGGCCCAGGATCAAGCCAGCTCTCTTACTGTGCGACGTGAAGCTCTGGCATCCTGTTTTGGAGGATTGCACCGGATATTATTATTGGTTCTTGTAATTGGTTATTACTATTTATGATGATGATGACTATTGATTTTGGCACCTCCTAACCCAGTTTTCCCTTGGAAATCACACTACAGCAGTCTCACCCAAGCGCTGTGGTCCAACATGTCACCAAAAAGTCCAGAAGCTGGTGCACCATTTACTTCCCCTAGCCCAGGAAAAACTTGCTTTTAGGTCCTGAACATATTTTTCCTCGTCCTCTTATCATTCACTGCAAGCACTATGTGGGCACCTTTCCTTGCCTGAGCAAACATGAGTGCACGCCTCACTTAGCAGGGATGGAGAAGGAGAAAGAATGAATCCCAGTCTAATCCCTGACAGGGCTTCTTAACAGCTCGCTTTAAATTTTATAGCCCTTTTTATAGACAGGGAGAGCGGAGGTTTTTAATGTTCCAGGAGAGCAGAGAAAAACTTCCACTAGGAGAAAATGTGAACCCACTTTACTTATGCATGATTTAGGACCATTTCTATTCAAGGGAGCAGACAAGAGGCCCAAATATTTGCACTTTGTATTATAGAAGAACTGACATTCCTGGCTCTTTACAGAAGTAATTTATTTCGATCTCACCTTACCTTGGGGGAAGAAACATTATAACTCCCAGTTTGTCAGGGAGTCAATAAAACAGCAGCGTTGTCATGGGTCTGCTTTACCATTGCTCAGCAAGGCAGCACTGGGGAAAAAAAGAGCATCCCCAAATTTCTCCTCTCAGAGTCCCCTTCTTCATGGGTGCATTTGCGCTCATGCATGGGACCTAACTGCAGGAGTTTGACTCTGTTTTTCTCTCCTCTGTACAGGACTAATGTTATTTTTTACCACTCTAAGGGTGCTATTTTAGCTGGTGAGTTAAAAGGAAAGGGAGGTGGGAGCTGTGTAGGGGTAAGGGTGAAGACGGGGACAGGTGGCTGCAGTACAGCTGCACATTTCTCACACAGCTTCAGGTGAGCCCATCATGCTCAGACAGGGTAATATCGGCCCAGCAAAAATCCAGGGAGGAGACAAAAGAAGTCATTAACCCTCATGGATGCAATATTGTGTCCCTGAACCAGCCACAAAGCAGCCCGGGAGTCAGTGCAAGCAAGAGTCAGTCCAGCTCCAGAAAACATGCTCTTAGGGGTGGAGACTGACTTGTTTTTTTTTCTCTTGCTGGAAGTTAAGCTTCCCTTTTTGATCTCTGCAGCCTTATCTCTCAAAACAAGCCTATCTGCAAGGTTTTTCCATGTGGTTTTTGTTTGCTTGTTTTCTTGTTCTTGGGGTTTTTTTCATTTAGGGGCATGGGCATACCCTATCCACATACTGGGATCACCTGAAGAAATTCTGAAGGCAATGCATTTTTAAGATGTTAGAGGGCAAAGTGCAAGAAGCAGAAACCTCTGTATGCAATGGGAGGATTGCACCTTGCCCAGCCGCTCTCTTGATGGGCTCTGCCACACCAGCATTCCAGGAAAAATGCAAACAGCTCAAAAAGCCATCCTGGATCTCTCTGCCCATCATTAAAAATCTGAGTCCTGCCCATTAGACAGTCTATTAACAGTGCTCAGTGGAAGCAGAGAAAGAAAAGGTCCTTTCCAGCAAGCTATTCACATTGCCATGAGGTTAAAAACGCCTGTGACCCCCAAAGCTTTATGCATTCAGAAATCAGGAGTTCACGTGCAGTAAAGGTCTTCAGTATCAGTTAAAGCCCAGACGTTTTTCTCTTTCTCTTCTTTTAAGATGCAATGTGGCAAAAGGACTTGGAATTTATTCCCTACACATCGCCATAATCAAATAATATGCTAATGCTATTAGCATGGGACCTTGCATGGCAAATGACTTAGACTTATATGCTCTTTCAAAATACTAGAGTTTCATTTAAATTGGTCTCCACAGCAACCAGAAATGAACTGGAATAATGTCAGATGGAAATTTTCATGTCTGGGCATGGAGGACAAGGAATTTTGCATTAGGGATTGAGGGGAGAGCCATGAAAATAGCCCGACCCCACCAGGGTTGGTGGGCTTGTGCTGGTCAGCTCCTTCCCAAACAGTCAGCACCTGTGATGACAAATGCAAGGACAATATTCACCTGCACGTCCAGGAGGACCTTAAAGCGTCCTGATGGAAAAGAGATGAGAAGACACGATGTGGTTCATGTAGAGTGAAGCCTGAGAAGGTTTTCTTGGGCCTCCTCCCCACAGATGCTTTCTAAGTGGCTCCAGGGCAGACACATATGACAGCTGGTTTCATTGATGCTGAATCAGCTCTCATCTGTTAAACTCAAACCTGGCTGTTTGCAAGCAGTCTGAGAGAACCAAGCTTCTCACCACGGGCCACACTCCTGTATCTTAGGGTTGTACAAACACAGACCAGGAAGAAAGTGTTTGTTAGTGGCTTCCCTCTGCTACAACAGGAAATGCTGCTGCTTCCTTTATCTCAGCTGCTCACAATGTCTTCACGGTAAGCACTGTCTCCCAAGAGGATCTTGGATGTGAAGGACCTGCAGCATTTTCAGACCTGTGCCCACCAGCTGATCACGTGGTTCTGTCCTATTGAAAACAGTCCCCAAACCCATTTGAAAATGAGCTGAGCTTTGCAATGCCATGGCTGAAAAGCTGCTGGTTAGAAACTAGCTCTAATTTCCCATGAAAGTGTTTTCCCAGCTGCTGTACTCATCTTCCCTGCACTTGTTTCACTCTGTGGTAACCATTACATCAGCAGGCATGGTGTGATCCTCATCCTGGTTGGGGCTTCTAGGCATTCCCCTAATCATAAAATGAGTATTAGCAATGTGTCCCACAAAAATGTCTTTGAAAGCAATGTCAGAAAGTGGGAAGCATCTTGCTTGAGAACAGCTGAGAGTTCAGGCAATGAAAAGAAAACAACTCCGACCAGTCTTTTGATTCTGTTTGTAATTATCTGGGTTCTGGTGGGTGTTAGAACATCTGTACTGGTTTGGCAGGGAGTGGGGAGCGCGGCTTGTGCCAAAGGCAAGAACTGGCGTGGGTTGAAAGAAGTGCAATACTTCGGAGTGGTATTTGCACTCAGAAACGCGAGGCTGGCAGCTCCTCCCACAAGCGATTTTGTGTTAGGGTCAGTTCCTGTAGTGTCCCTGTCCCCACATTCCCCATCCACCATGGCTTGTGCCCCTCTGGGACCATTCCAAGAAAGAGCTGAGGGTGGCTAAAGGAGTTGCAGAGTGGGCTGGAGTCCTGAATCCCACCGGGCTTAACATCCTGATGGACTTTGGTCACCATCAGTTCAGCTCCATCTTATGTTCTTGTTTTTCTTTTCCCTGTGCATGAGTGTTTCCACCCGGACACCCTCCATGTCTCCGTCAAATCTGGTCATGCACAAGCAAGTCTCTCCCTGCTGGATATTTCTGCACCGAGAAGCAGAGCAAACTCCCAGCGTGGATGTTGCTGTTTGAACCCTGTGCACTAAAGCACAGGATGGGTTTGTGGTTATTTTTAACACACAGCAGCAATAGAGCTGGGTTTAGTTGAGCAATGGAGCATAACGTAGAGCTTGGTCCTCAGGAGACTCAGGTAAGGCATATTTATCACAATCTCCTTCATGGTTATAGTTTTGGATTTTGGCATTCATCGCCTGAGTCAGGAACAAAACATCCACTGCCATCCAAAAGACCAGAGCAAACCATCCCTGCTCTGATGCTTGCTCATGGGTTGGGAACCATCCCATGGGCTTACTCAGCATTTCCTCAGTCTCCTCTTCCTTGCTCCAACCAGCTCACAAAGTGTGGTGAGTCCATCCTTAAAATCCAGAAGCACCAGATGACACTGCCCCCCTTGCAGCTCACCCATCCTTGCACCCACCATAGTTGGAACCAGCACCCAGAGCAAAATCCACATCTTCTTGCCTGGTGCCTCGCCTGGTGCTTCACGCTTGGCTTAGGGCCAGCTGAAAATCTTCTGACATCCTCCAGCTGGAAAACGCCATTTAATCAAAATAGGAGCTTGCCAAGGGATTGCTTGGAGCCAGAAATTACAAGAAACCTTCAGAGGATAAAAGTGAATTTTAAGTAAAAGGGGAGAAGGTCGAGGTATTTCGATTCATTCTCATCAGAGCGGATCATTTTTTGGGGGCAGATTGCCCCTCTTTGACTGAAAATCATAATCATGTGCTTTTTAGATATGAAAGTGCAATTCTTGTTTTTTCCTGAAATTCATTCAAATTCAGAATGAAAAGGTGTGAATCAAAATCGACAGTGAAAGAGTATGAAAATGAATACCAGAGGGAGTGAAAACGAAGATGCTGAATTTTCACTGCCTTTGAAAGGGAGTTTGTTTTGGGCTTGTCACCTGCTCCACTTGCTGCAAGGACAGCATTTCCCCAGATTGCTCTGACTCCATACAGGCAACTGCTGAGCACTCCTCCTTCCTCGCAGGAATGGGATTTATTTTATTTTTGCTTTTAATTACTGACGTGACACATGTCTGAACTTAGTGTATTTGGCTGCTGAGACAGATCTGGGTGAGATCCATTTTCATCCTTCATCTATGGGAGGAAAAGTGGTATAGTGACAAATACACAGTACATTAGATCCATTTCTCTCCAGAGATGATGGGAGGAATAAGCCAGGATATAATGGATTTTGGCTACAACCATGGGAATGCAGGGACTACTGGGACCAGACCAGACTAGAAGCCAGTCTGCTCCAACCTCCCAACTCCAACTGCTCTGGAGACAGCTGAGAACTTCACAGGGATCACTCATGCAGCAATGCACCCGCAGGGAAAACTCATTTGTGCGTCACCTCATCCCTTATAAACCTTACTAAAGCAAATATTTTAACTTATCTAATACGACTGAGGGCATTCTTGCATTCATGGCAGTACTTATTCTTAGAGCCACTTTATCTGTAAAACAAACCGCTGCCTTTGTTTTACAAATACAGCTCTGTGAACACAGGGTTGGTCTTCCCTTCAGATGGCACCACGAGACACCAGACCAGTAGCATGTGTTCTCATCACTGAGATATGAGGGGATTTTTTTAGTACACAAAGCTCTGTTTGCCCAGGACTTAGACAACATGGATTTATCTCCACAAAAATGTTTCTGGCAGGCAGAGGACAGGGTGGTCCTTCCAGCATCGGGCCAAAGAAACTCAAAGGATTTCCAAGTCTCTGCCCTTGAGTTCTTCTTGGAGGTAGAAAAAATGGTGGAAGTGAGTTTCTGGAGCATCACAGAAAAACCAGCAGGATCTCAGATGCTCAGAAGGAGTTATGTTGATGCCAAAGAGGAGATATAACAGTATTTAAAAACTGTAATAAAGCTGTAAAAGCATGAATGAGCTTCAAACAAAAAAGCAGTTCCACCCCCTTTCTTAGAATCATGGGGATAAGGAAAAGCCACAGTCAATAAACTGGGATTGTGATACTAAAAAAAAAAAAAAAAAAGTAAATATTTAAGAGATACCACAGTGCTTTCTGGGAAAAACAGTCTTCTGCTCTATCAGGACTTTTTTTTCAGACAAATCTCAAGAGAAGAATGCAGCATTTTCATAGGATCACAGAATGGCTTGGGTTGGAAGGGATCTTAAAGACCACCTAAGTCCAAACCCTCGCCATGGACAGGGACACCTTCCACTAGACCAGGTTGCTCAGAGCCTCGTCCAACCCGGCCTTAAACACTGCCCCATCTGGGCACCCACAGCTTCTCTGGCAGGGAACCTGTGCCAGTGCCTCACCACTCTCACAGTAAAGAATTTCCTCATAACATCTAATCTAATTCTCTATTCTTTTAGTTTAAAACTATTCCCCCTTGTCCTATCCCTATGTGCCCATGTAAAAAGTCACTCTCCCTTTTTTTTTTTATAAGCTCCCTTTTTATTTTCACTTGGAAGACCGTGTGTTGACCAGGTTTCGACCCTAACACTAATCATCAAAGCAACCATCAAGCAGCAGAAAGATTCATCACAGAATTTATGGACTTCAAGTGGGTATTTGAAAGACTTCATCATGACTCACTGGAGAGCAATATGAACCGTCATGGCAAGCCAGCAAAAATAATTATCATCGTAAAGGCTTTATATCAAGGTTTAGTCTGTGCAGAGCACACGCAGGCTTGAGGGGAGGGCTTACACAGACAGCAATGTCAAGCAAGGTGCTGCTTGGCAGGGCAGGTGATCAGCCATGAGATGAAGGTGAGGATGGAGCCACAGGCAGTGCAACAGTCGTTCACTACGCTTTTACAGGGGATCAAGTATTTGCGAGTGCCCAGACACCTGCCCAACACTTCAAAAAGAGGATTCATTGTCAGTTATGAAACAAAAAACATAAAATAGCAATTGCAATGAGTCACTCCACTCCAGCTTACTTTCGAAAGCAACAGCGTAGAAGCACCAGGGGCAGTTTGGCAGTGAAACGACGGAAGGTAGTCATACCAAAACTTGGCACAAGCAGCTGTGCTGGCTGGGATGGGATTAGGTCACGTGGAACTGAGAGAGCACATGATGAGATTTTTGAGGTGAAATGTTATTTTTCATTTTAATAAACAGATATAAAGGGTGGCAATCAATCAAAGGTGCAAACGAGTCACATTCCTCGGCATGTGACAACAACCCAGTAAGTATGAAAGGAAGCTACACTCCCAGTGAGGCCTGAGATGAGCCAGAGCTTCACCGCCCACCATAGAGCAGCTGGAGGACCTTTAGGGGCAGCCATGTGAGGAGCAGCTGAGGTCACTTGGTCTGTTCAGCCTGAAGGAGAGGAGACTGAGGGGAGACCTTGCTGCAGTTACAACTCCCTTGTGAGGGGAAGACACTGATCCACTGATCTCTTCTCTGTGGTGATCAGTGGCAGGACTCGAGGGAATGGCCTGAACTTGTGTCAGGGGAGGTTTTGGTTGGATATTAGGAAAAGCTTCTTTACCTGGAGGGGTGCAGGGGCAGCTACAGCAGGTCAGGACTGTGTCCTGCCAGGTTTTGAGTACCTCTGAGGATGAAGACATAGGTTAGTGGGTTTTGTTGGGTTTTCTAGGGGGCTGGACTTTCTTTTCTACACAGCTGTAAGTATTTGCTTCAATCTCTGTAGCTTAAAGTGATTGTAAGCATGGAAAAATAGCAAAGATGATCCTTGGATGCCTGGTGGAAACCCTAAGTCCCATCTATGTCTGAATCCCACAGAGAGGCAGCAGACTGTGAGCAAGCGGGGAACAGAAGAGATAAATAACATCTAATTTTCCTCGACAATCTCATTTCTAAACAGGTTTTTCAGGACCTGTGACCAAGTGTCCCTTTAAAGACCATTCCCAGCTTGGAGGGAACAGGCACCATCACTGATCTGCCTCTGGCAACAAATGGCTGCAGACAGCAGAAAAGATGCACCAACACATTTATACTACGCCTTAGTGATGAACCCTTTCCAGCAGAGGCTGCCTTTCTGCTCAGTGCTTGTGCAGCACCTGGCATATGAGAAGAGAGGTTTCTTGGCTCCATCTACACTGTGATGGACAGTCAGAGATGTTCTCAGCCTTCCTGGAGGGAGCTGGGATGTGGAAGGGGGGCATTCCTGGATCAAGTGTAACCCCACAGCCCTAAGTTATTTGCCAATATTACAGCTCTGGTATTGTACCACAATAAATAAATCAAATGTATGTTTGAGGAGCAGGCAGTAATTATAACTGAGGCATAGAAACCATCTAAGGAAGAAATGCTATCTTTACAGATAAAATCAGTAATAAATGCTACTGCATTCATAAATAAGAATCAGTCTGGAAATAAACCCTGACTGGTGTCATGGAAAGTTCACAGGAATCTACAGCTTCATGTCTCTTCCCTGCTCCATATGCCTTCACTTGAAGGCTTTAAAGGCTTTAGAAAGCTTTCCCTTTGCGCAGGCTTGGTTTTAATTGGAAATATAAAGCAATACAAACCAGCAAACAAACAGGCATTGGGGTCCGGGAAATGAGAGTCTAAATCTGTCCTGGCTTTTATCAGGTTTTACAAAACAGTGTGCAGGGCATATAAAACCATGGTCCCTCTCAAAGCTTTGGAGGGAACAATGTGAAATACATGGAGGAAAGAAATAGGGAAATACACTTACTTGGAGGGAAAAAAAGTGTCACGCTGTGAAAAACTGCCAGAAAATGATGCTTTGCAAAGGTGATTTTTTTTCTTTGTCTAACCTGCTTGCACATGCATTTTGGGGTTCTCTGTCCATTGCGTTTCCCAGCCTGGTTCCTATGTGTTGGGACCTGTGGATTCATGTCCTGCCCTGATGCCTGAGAAACTGTGCAGACATGGATTCATGGCAGCTCCGTGAATCCCAAAGCGCAAGACTGGGGCACATGGGCTACAACAGTCCCAAGACCCCTCTGGGAAACAGAAATGCAGGCGAATCTGACTGTGAGTTTCCTCCCAGTTGGCTGACACCCAAAAATGCCTCCCTCCCTCTCTCTCCCTCAGTTCTGCTCAGACAGTGTCACTTCACTCCAAGTCCATCAGCTGTTTTTGTTTCCAAGGGCTTTGCATGGTTTTGTTTTTTGATGCACTGCTGATACCGTCTGCTGCGCTCATTTTTCCACGGTCAGTAAGTCACCCTAAAAATTCCTCTGTGCCCATTAAACTAACAGAGCTCATCTGACAGGGCTCATAGCCACAAAAGCCAATTACAAAACAAAGAACTATGTTAAATGGGTTTCTGATTCTGGGTGCCAGGCCAGGAGACAGCCCTGGCCAGGGCTGAGACGTGAACTCAGCTTGTCAATCTCTGCTAGGAAACCTGTGCTAGAAAGGCTGGGCAATGCTTTTAGTTCTAAAAAAACCTCAAACCTCTTGAACTTCACATTTCTTCCTTCTGTCCCAGCTCAAATCCCAGCCTCAGCTCAGCTAACCCAGTGGGACTTTGGCCAGGAAAGGGCAGGATTTTCCCCAAAGGCCCCAGTCCTCCAGCTCTCTATTTATCTTCACAAGAGGCCAGTTGGACACCCTTGAGCTGGGCGCCAGCTGGGAAACAGTCAAGAAGAGCTGGAGTATTTGGCTGTTGGTCCTTTTTGAAAGCTGAGCATAAATTTTCTTCTATGCTGGTTGATGGTTTTATTATTTGCAGCGAGATAAGAGCATTTTTTGCCTATAAACCTTGTGCTCCCACAAACGGCTGCATCCTCTGCCAGTTCCCATCAGTGCTGGGTATGGTCAAAGGAGGCTCAACTAACACTTATCTTCCAATGGACTCTCTGGGATGGCAGAGCTATGGGTTTGCAAACACAAGGCTCACATATCTTCTGGATTATTTTCAGTTCTACCTCTTCAAAATGTCCACAGTCACAATAAACACATCTAAATAAGAAAATCCTAAAAATTCCTGAATTTCCAAAACCCAAACTATGAAGAAAGGCGGTCCAAGCATTGCAAATGTCAGAGATTTGATTACATCAGATGCCCTGAAGCCAGAAGCTTGGTTTTCTAATCATGAAGATACCTTAAGACCTTTTCCCATGCTAAAAGCCTCTGCATCCTTTCCTCAGTCCTTTTCTTGGCACCTATATGGGCAGAAAACCTGTTCTTGGTATCAAGGACAGTGACCACCACAGCAGTGCAGTGTTGACTCTGGTCCTGAAATGTTTTTGGGAACCCAGCATGCTGAAGAGCAGAGTACAGCAAGACGAATAAAGTATGGAAGAATAGTAGGTGTTGATCCTCATCTGGTGTAAATGAAATTATGAAAATGATATCACTGGAAGATCCAGCTATCTCAGAGGTCTTGACAGCAATCCTGAGACAGGTGGGATTCATCTCACCAGAGTTTTAGGAGAAAGTGGACACCTGAGCTCATCAGTCCTAGTTCCCTGGAGAACCAAGGGAAAGAAATGGGCAAATGATTAGCCTCATTTTAGACATATTTTTCCATTTTCTCCCTAGAAGTGGACAGACTATAACCACCCACACATGTCTCATGCTTAGAAGCATCAGTTCCCTCTCCAAACTGACAGGGGAATCACAGCAAGGACACCCTCACCAGCTGATAGAGATCAGCAAGAACCTCTTCCTGTTTCTGTCTTCTAGGAAGCAAATTCCAGGTCATTAGTGGTGCTCTGCTCTTCAGCAGACTCATCAGTACCTCAACTAGCTCATCTCCAGAGGGAAAGAGGGGAAAAAAAGGGGGAAAAAGACAGCAGGCAGTTAACTGCTCTCAAGCTGCTTCTTTGTGCCAATACCACTCCATCTCCAGTATTGTTTACACAGAAATAAAAGCTGAACATTGTCAGATCTTAAAATAACTTGCTGTTTGTGGAGCAGGAAAACCAGGGTCAGGGAAGTTTGGAACAAATTTTAAGTGGCAGAAGGGCTAAGGAATGAACTATGGCTTGGGCAAGAAGGTGCTTGCATGCACCTGAGGTTTAACCACAAGCCCGGTGCAAAGTGAGTTGGGGCCACCGGGTCTCCCCCAGCCATTCCAGCGAGGCTGGGCCAAACCTGGGGCCAAGATATAACCAGAGTTAGTCTGGTTAGTCTGGTTAGTCCTCCAGAGTGAGTCTGCAGCCACAGCTGTTTCCCTTGTTAGGAACACTCAGAACATGGTAGAAAAGGATGAGGGGGGTCTGATCTAGATGCCCTTGAGGTGTGCAACCAGTGGATCTAGATGTGACATAGGTGTTTTAAAAGAGGGAGCTCCTTGACACTGAGTGCTGAAAGTATTGATGGGAACACTGAGGAAAAGGCTGCATCTGTGTGTATGGTGGGACATCAGGCCAGAGTACAGGGCTCAAGGCTCCACATTCCTGTCCCAACATAGGCTGCCTCCACGTCCCAAATGGAGCAGGGGACATTCGATCTTTGGGTAGGTGAACAAACATGGGAATGTGGGATATCTGGAGAGAATCCAACCGGATATGGCCCCTCCACCCCATGGGTCAAGCTCAATCAACCATACTCTTGTTCATTGCTCGTTGTACTGACTGCCAGGGGACAGACCGGCCTCCATGTGAGCTGATATCCAAGTACAACTCATACTAGAGCTTAAAGATGGAGTCAAGACCAATTAACTTGTGTCAACAGAAGCTAAAGAGTCAAGTGGGACAAGGGGGAATGAATTTAAACTGACAGGGGGAAGGTTTAAATTACATATTAGGAAGAAATTCTTTCCTGTGAGGGTGGTGAGGCACTGGCCCAGGTTGCCCAGAGAAGCTGTGGATGTCCCATCCCTGGAAGTGTTCAAGGCCAGGTTGGATGGGGCTTAGAAGCAACCTGGTCTAGTGGAAGGTGTCCCTGTCCATGGTGAGGGGTTGGAACTGGATGATCTTTAAGGTCCCCTCCAACCCAAATCATTCTGTGATTCTATGAAGTTGTGGCCCACTTGAGGGCACAAGGCTCCACAAGGGGCTGCTTGCTCAGTTGCCCTTAGGTGGCAGTGCTGCCTGCAGATCCCAAAACAACACACAGCAGTGTCTGGGTGCTGTCAGGGACACAAGGACACCCCCACATGTCCCTTATTGCCCCCATTTCTCATCCCACATTCCTCTGCCCCCATTTCTCATCCCACATTCCTCTGCCTCTGCACACTCCCTGGCTGGGTGCTGGGCTTGTAACTCCTCCAGGGCACAAGTAGGGAAGGAAGGAGGCATGTGCTAGGCACAATAGCAAGGAAGTACCTGATCTTGTGGCAGTCAATAGTATTTCCCCTCTGCTTTGGTTCTTCCTGGCCATGGGAGAGGCAGTGGTGGCAGGAGAGCAGGAACTGTCACCTTGCATGGGCTCCCTGGTGCCCTGCTCCTGCATGCAGAGATGGGGAACATGGGTGACTAGGGAGTGTTTGGGAGAGGTGGGTGGTATACAATGTTCAAACCCGGTTTTACTCTAGTCTTGCAGCCCACAGCCTCTTCACTGAGTTTTGGGCAGCTCCTGTCCTCCCAACAAATCTTCAGGGGTATCTGTGCTGTTTTCTTCTCTGGTCCATCTTGAGCTCCCTTTGTTGGGCAAACACCCAGGCAAACCTGGCTGCAAGGAATCGATGGGGCTGGAGGTATCACTGGCCTGATGCTGGGACAAACACGTTTTTGGGACAGAAGTGAGGAGGGTGCAAGAGCAGCCAGATGGGCTCATAACACAGACTTGCAGGCAGCAGGCTGGGGAGCAACCAGCCAGTGGCCCACATGGGACCCCCAGCCAAAGGAAGTCAAGTGAGAGCAATAGATTTGCTCTCATGGGCTGGAAGGGGGCAACTGGTGGAGGGTCTGGGGCAGCACCAAGCCAGAGAGACCCATGCATGCGAGGTGCAGATCTCACCAGTGTGAGCAGAAAGTGACTGGCATCCAGAGGCTGATCCATTAATCTGCTAGAATGAGCATGTCTGAGTTGAAGGAGGAAGGAGAGACACATCTCCATCAAACTTTAATGCTCAGCCCTGACCTATGTTCAGCAAGACAGTAAAAGCCTTGGGATTGCTGGGGATTGATCCCTGTCATGATGTAAAATATCAAAGCCAAGCCTTGGAGATGGAGCAGGGAGTTAGCCAGAACCCAGAACTGCCCTGTAGCAACTCCCTGACAGAAAGCAGAGAAATAAATTAAAGAAATTAAGTCCCAGATGGAAAAAAAAAAAAATAGACAACATGCCTGGACTGGGTGGGAGAGGCTACTGCTGCCAGACACAACCCATCAAGGCAGGAGCCCAATGCCATCTTTTTCCCACGCGTTCCTCATCCTCTCCAAGTGGAGGGAGCTTTCAGCTCAGAGCAAAGACATCTACTTATCCGCAAATATTCTCTTCCCTGGTTCCACGTCTGGGTTAAACCTCTAGCACAGGGGCATTAATGATGTGCATGAATAAGCTTTTAAACTACCACTCGTGTTTGCTCAGCACCCGTGAATCCAAGCCCCTGAAAGAGCCCCTTTTCCATGGAGGAGGTAGAAGAGGAGCTCCAGGGAGGTGCTGGGGGTGGCACAGTAAATTGACATGAAGTTAAATAAAGTTATTGACTCCTTTAAAATAATGAATCCTTGCACAGGCCCCCTGCAAAGACACGCTCACTGCATGGTGACAGGCTGGTTCGTGAGAAATTAAACTACAGGCTGCCGTAGCTGCACCTCTGTCATATTGGGAACAGGACAAGGAGGGATTTTGGCTGAAGCATCAGCTTCAGAAAGGGTTAATGGCACATGAGATCTGTTTAGTGGGATTTGGTATTTTTTTTAACTTCAACAAACAAAGCATATGAGAAAATCCAGTTCACAGCTGAGCCCTGGCTGCCTGCCCACTAGGGCAGGGAGAATGCAGATGGTTTGAAATACCCACGCGCTGGCCTTTCTCATGTAGCCTGTGGCCCTGGGTCCCCGGCTGGTCTCCCCCCGTTGTATTTGAATCACTCAAGGTAGCAGCAGTGCAAACTGCAGTGTAAAGGCAGCACTGAGACAGGAGCAAATCCACTTTCCTTGAGCACAATCAGCTTCCTCAGACACGCAGAGGAGCCGGGATCCTGTGAGGCTCGGCTTGTTCAAAAATAGTAATTAGCTCTCAAAGTAAATAGGTGTTAACAGAAACAAAGAGCTTTGCCACAGTCTGGGTAAACACTTTAGAATCAATTTAATTTCCCTTCTCCTGGCAGATGTAATCGTGCTGCTCTGCAATTATTTTCAGGTCGGGGGAGGGAACAAAGCCACTGGGGCAGCTTTGCTGAGTGGCTGCTCCTTGGGACAGCAGGCTGGACCCACCACCTCACTGACATTCAGGCCCCTGAGGCTGAAACAAGCTTCCTTCCGCTGAACCAGATGTATAATGCAGCTGGAGATCAGCAAAACCAGCAGTGAGCCATAGCATGACATTAAACTGCCCTAAAGTCCAGCCTCCTTAATCCTGAGTCCCCCTGTCTAGACAGGACATGAAGGACTAATGTGAAAACCAAGTGACAGAAAATTTATACTCTCCCATTGAGCTGCAGATGGAAAGAAGCATCGAAGAGCGTAAATCTGTTTGCCTTTTAATTGTTTCGCCTTTTGGGAGCATGGGCAGCATCTAAGCATGGTCCCACACTGGTGCAGAGGGTTTGCAGCCAGTTTATATCACTGCTTCCAGGTTGCCCATTTGCTTGCTAAATCATGCTAAAAAGCCTTTTTACCCTGCCTTTTGCCTACCATCACGGGGACCTTGTGGAACAGGCTTTTACCCAAACTGCCCCAAAAGCTAAAATGAGTTTGTCCTCCATCACCAGGTGGGTTATAAGCAAACTAGTGATGGGCGGCTGGGGCTCAGCTGACGTGAGGTGTCCCTTTGAAGGGGAGGTAATTCGGCATATGATGGCAGCTGTAGTAGATGCATTTGCCAGTGATGGAGCATTCCCACAGCTGGGATGTGAGTACAGCCCAGCTGGGAACAGCCTGGCTGTGGGGCCAGACCCAGCTTTTGAGCCAGTATAAAGCAGTCACACACCCAGGAACAAGTACAACCAGAAAAATGTGCACAGTGGCTTCCCTGGAAGTTTCTGATCTTGTTCCACCACATTGCCTTTCTGCTAGGAGAAGGAGGTTTAGTTAATTAATTGCTACAATTAGCATGGAGCTATTCCTGCCCATGATGGTTACCTCTTCCTCCCCTTTTTGGTTCATCCAATTACAGACTCATTCATTCTCCAAGGCAGATGCGACAAGGCACAGAGAAGCTTGAGGATGAGGGGAGGAATGTCCAAGAATGAAATGCCAAGTGTCCCAAGCCCTGTTTCTACCCAGGAACTGCCTTAATCTCGTACAAACTTTTGATCCTTTTCCATCCATCCACCCTTGACTTCAAGGAGGTGACAAAGAGGGAGCACAGCACAGCACAGCACAGTTACAAGCATTGCTACGACTGTTTTATTACTCCCTCCAGCTGACACCTCACGAAGGATGCGGGATGAGCTTATATATGCCAAGATGGACAAGACTCCCAACGCCCATCATGCTCCAACAATCCCTCAACTTCTCCGCCCAGCCTCAGGCCATGGATTCTTCAAAAGAACTTTACCCGCTTTGGGAAATTGATGATTTATTTGCCATTACTTAGCAGGGATGGTGAAGGAAGAGTGAGCATGGGGTCACCGCTTCGGCAAGGACCAAAGCGAAGCACCAGCCCTGAATAATTCATGCTCCCTCTTTGCTGCAGCATCTGGACACATCTGCTGCATCTGCCATTGTAGGCTTTTTCTTGGCTTACTCAGAAAATCACGCTTTGGCAGCTGGGTACTGTTTCAAGTGGGTACTTTCCCTACAGCATTAACGAGCTGTGATTCTGTTACAAATAGGGATTTTTGTTCCTCTTTTGCTGATGTCACTCCATGATCCTGCAGGGAATAGTGCTTGGATCCCTGCAGCCTGATGATCCCTGTGTGCCCTTTGGGACAGATGTACTTGGAAGCGGGAGATTGTTTTTCCTTTTGCTGCCCAGATTTATATTTCACTGAAGTCCCGTATCGATCCTGCTGCCGCTGGGCTGAAAGCTCATTTTACTAAATGAGAAGAAAAACAGTTCCCCCAGCTGAACACACGCAAAATGGAAAATCCTGCAATGAAACAGCTCTTAAAAAAGGGGCCTGAACAATTTTGCTAACCTTGAGGACTGCGCTGCCGACATTGGAACGGTATGTAATTTATTTAGCCTGACCTTTCCCTGAAAGACCTGGCTGGCGACGTTATCAAGGATCCTTTCTACCACTTGTGCACCCATTGCCAAGGTGACATCCTGTTTCATGCGTCAGACAGTGAAGATCGCATCCGCGCTGCTGCGATGCTTTGTTTGCTGTCCTGCCTGACAAGCTCTTGGCAGAGTTTCAGCTCCTGCGGATGGCAGCTGCTCCACGAGGGACCAAAACAGATTCAAGCTGGACAATATTACAGGGAGCTTCATGTAGACAGAGCACAGGCCTTAAGTCCCTTGAATGAGATTGGTCCATGGATGAGATGAAGCAAAGATACCCAGAGGTGCTACCACGTATAATGGGATGGGCAGGTGTCTGCAGAGCTGCACCCCAGGCTCACTCCCCCATCCCATCTCACTCAGGATTTAGGTGTGCCCTCGTGGTGCTGGGAAAGCAAAGGAAGTTCACTGGTGCTTAATGCAGAGGTTTTCCTAAGTGCAACTGAGTTTGGGTGGTGGAGCACAACTCGGACAATAGGTCCCAGCACTGCACATAAACTACCTGGAGTTTTCGTTCCCCCCTCCCAGCGCTTTCCCTGAGGGTCCCAGGAAGAGATGGGGATGCAGGTGCAGGGAGTATGTCTGTCCTTCACATGAGAGCCTGTCAGCAGTGGGGACGACTGCAGTGGAGAGGTTCCAAGTAAAGCTTCTCCCCCTACTCCACCAAAGGATTGAAACTGCTGAATGAGGGGGATTTTCACTGCTGGTTCCCACCATTCTCAAACGGTTTTAGTGATGGATAGGGACAAAGGCTGCAGCTAAAAAAGTTCTCAAACACCACCAACTTCTTGTAAGAGACTGAAAGGCCTACAGTTATGGAGGATAAAAATGAATTAGGTGATTGGCTCTCATGGTAACCAAGACAGCTCTTCAGATGTCAAAGACAGGAAAGCCTCATGAAAGTTTCCCATATCTCCATCCATTTCCCAGCTCAGCCCCCCGAGCCCCCCCAGGTGGCAGGCAGGCCCCCTCCTACAGGTACAATCTGAAAGAGGAGCCGGGCCCACTGGGAGGAGAGGAGAGAAGATGCTCTTAGCCATGGACCTGTCTCTCATGGTACCTGTGTTCTCTTCGGACTGGTTGAAGCCACAGATCTGGCAGATGCTGCGAACCCATTTGTTCATGTCATCCTCAGTCTCAGCCACCAGGTAGAAGGTCCTGTCACTTGTCTTGATGTCGAAGATGTAGCTGTCTTGCAGCTCCTTCTTGTTGAAGGTCAGGCCCGCGTCCACTTGCTCGCAGAAATTGAGGTTGATGACACGCAAAGGTTTCTTGGAGTGGTCATTTTTGTAGTACTCCAGGACGTCGGGGTCGCCACTCATCCGACCGCTGCGCAGGACGAACCAGCGTTTCTTCCATGCCTGAAACCAAGACAAGAGCAAGCATGAACCCCATCGCTGAACCTGTGAGAGCGAAAAACCACTGCTAGGCACAAGGTGACACAGAGGGACGCCACACTTCTCTACCATGGGGTGCTCTGGGATGCTGCTTAGGCATACCTGCAAGAGGTACATAGACTCAGCTCAGTTCTTCAGTTCCATACTAAAATCCAGGAGAATTAAGTACTGAAATAGCATCGTAGCACAAGATGACCCCAAAAGATGCCAGTCTTGGGGCTCAGAGGAACCTTGCTCCTACCCTACAGCCCAGCCACGCTCCCAGGACCCAAATGCCATTTTACCTGTGATATGGGATAATCTGTGCAGTGGCATTACCGGGTGTCACAGTGCCAAAATGCCTTCCAGCAGCTCGAAGGAGCTGAGGCACTTCGGATGCAGCACCCTGAGTGTCCTAACCTCCAGACAAACCCCTGAGAACATCGCAGGATGTGTCTGCAGACACTGACCATGCCAATCCCATCTCTGTTTAAATGCCAGGATAGAAAGACTAATAAAACCAAAGGAGAACTCGTTTGTTTTTTTAAATATCAGGAATAATGCCAGGGAGACCCATGGAGAATCCCAGCTTCATTTGTTTTCCAGCATCCTCTGCTCCCTGGCATATAGGTAACTCCTTAGCAAAGGAAAAGGTTATCATTGATTCTTCCAAGCACTGCTGGCGGCTGCCCCCGGCCAAACTACCCGTGGGATGGACTCAGGGGGTTGCGGAGTTTGAAGCAAACCAGCAAAATAAATGTCAGCCATCAGCCCTGGCCCCGAGAGCTGCGGCCCTGCTGCCCTCCCCATGCCAGACAGAGCTGGGAGCCCACAGGAGGGGGAATAGCCGCAAGGAAAATGTGCTAAATGCTAAAACGGAAATTACAGGGAAAATTGTGCAGGTGTAACCCCCCATCCCATGAGGTGGGCCGGTGTGTTTTTCTGGGATGTGCTCTGCATGAGGATCATGGCACCTGTGTGAGGGATGCACAGGGTTGAGGGACCACCTCGAGCTGCTCCCTTTTGCAGAGCTATGCTCCCTTACAGAGGCCTCAGCTCCCATGGCCTAGGGAAGGGAAGGATTACGTCTAAGCGCAGTCCTTAAAACGGCTCATTCAGGCTATCTTTGAAGGCAGCAAAGGTTTGAGAGGTGCATCTGGATAAGCATGATGTGAATTATGACCAGTGCTCCTGCATTACCTGACACAGACCTCACTTTGTACCAGAGGATGCCAAGGGAGGGGATGTGATCCCCACCA
Organism: Eulacestoma nigropectus; assembly: GCA_013397775.1. Taxonomy (NCBI): domain Eukaryota; kingdom Metazoa; phylum Chordata; class Aves; order Passeriformes; genus Eulacestoma; species Eulacestoma nigropectus. The sequence goes on along the minus strand of VZTE01005755.1, from coordinate 7,649,680 downwards.
TCCTGCCCTGGCTCTTGACAGTGGCGCTTTTTGAATGAGATTTACCTTATTTATATTTTTATATATAACTAGTTTTGGAGTTCTGATGATTACAAGAGGTTGGGTTATGAGGAAGCACATGATATTTCCAAGAAGGAAGAACCAACCACCACAAACAGCTTTAGTAACCCAAGAGATGCAGCAAGGCGAGCAGTGTGCTGGGTCCCTCATGATGCTCCCTGGGTGCTGATTACAGGCTTTGCATATTGGTGATGGGCACGTGCTAGATCTCAGCCAGCCAACTGCACCAGGATTCCACAATTTTTGAGAATTTCGTGGCTGAAATAAGGGTAATAAACTCCTGTGATGTTTTCCCTGAACAGTCTGATTCAGACCATACATCTCAAAAGCTTAAAAATAGCTTTTGTTGGTGTCTTTGAGATTTGTAATCAAATTAGTTTTGCACTAATTCTCAAAACGGCTCCTGGTGCCAGGAAAGCAACTTCAGTGCAATCTTCCAAAGGCAGCGAAGCAGCAAATTGCTTAGCAAGAGGACGTGCAAGGCTGGCAGATTTTGGCTTAATCTCACCCACTTCTCATCAAAACGGCTGCTTTTGAGTGACAAAATAGACACAGCGGAGCTGTGTCCATCAGTGAGGGAAAAAACCAACTTCATCAGGCAGCAGCAATAATTTGCTAGTCCATCTCCTCAAAATGGATCACCCAAATCATTGGGAAACAAACCCACAAACACTTTTTTCTAGTTCTCTGTGGTAAATGTCCCATTAGCTTTTTCCTGTTAACACTGAGTCATTTCTTTGCAGTCACCTGGCAGGACTAAGACAAAGGCACACATCCGTGAGGGGACTGCAAGAAGATGGAGTTGTGCAACCACAAGAACCAGCATCTGAATGCAGACATCCAGCACCAGTTCTTGCTGCTTAGCTTGTTGCTTTCCAACCATCTGGAGTCCAGTCTTGCAGCCTCCCTACATGGCTGAGACACTGCATTATAAAACCCACAAAGTACAGAAACTAGACTCCAGAATTTAGAGTTTTCATGGAAAAAACAGGAGGAACTGCTGCAAGCAAGACAAATGATGCTACCACGACTTCTCTTTTTATCATCAGTGTGAGAACCACAACTCCTCCAGTTCTCTTTGGTCTGTCTGGTAGCAATGGAAAGTACCACACAGGCAAGATCTGGCAGAGAAAACAGTATAATACACACAGTCTGGTGGTTTTGGATAAGTTTTACATAGGCTGGTTGCGAAGGAATGGGTCTTGCTGGCACAAAATTTCTTGGAAAGCTTCAGGAGGTGGAGTATCATTGGAGGGTGGGACCACTGGACAGGGCAGGAGCCCCACAAGCCTGGGAAGACCATCCTGTCCACCTCTGCATGGTGCCCTCCTGATGATAAAGAGTTACTGGTGTTCTTCTAATACAGCTACAGACTCAGAAAAAGAGCTCATGGCAGCAGTCTCTGGAGTGCCTGTCCTAGACAGATGGCTGCAGGCAGCACAGCTGGAGGCATCTCCCACCACACTTCCCCACAGCAAGACCAGCTGTTGCTGCCTCCTAAGATCAGCTTCCAAGCCAGAGGAGTAGCAATGATCACTAGAAAAGAATGGAAGTAAACGGTAAAGAAATAGACAGGAACCTCCTTATTTTTGTGGACATTTTCTCTGAATTTTTGAGTACTGGGCTCAGCAACTGTATTTTATTTCTTCTCCATGGATTTGCTGTGCCTTTATTGGGACCAGGGCTCAGCTTATGTTTGCCAGGCTGTGGCTGCTCTTGGAACATCTCTTGGCACTAATGCAGCTTGCTTCAACACGTCACCATATGCACCAAAGGATGTGTAGTTTGCAGCATGTGGCCCCTCCTCCTGGGACACCTATTTCCCCATTCAAAGCTATCGGTACCATCCAAATCTTCCACATTTAGGCTTCCCTAGGATATCACCTTCCTGCAAGACAGTGATTTAAGGGTCTACTGACCACCAGCTACGACAGTGGTAAGATGTATGGGATCCATATGTGCATGGCAACCTCAGCTCGTGCCAAACCAGGGGAGGATACAATGCCATGGGAACCCACGCATGCTTTCCAAGACCACCTTCTCCCAGCATGAGGCTGTGATGGCCAACAGGCATCTCATTGATGCCTTAGGTTCTAGCTTTTATATTTTTAAATCCTTTACTGCCTAGTGTGTAACTCTGAAGTTTCTTGTAGCCTGTTAATTGCTGCTCTCTTATGCCAGATAAACATAACAAAGCCTCTCTGAGCTTGTTGTTCAAGGACACTTAGGCTGTCCTAGGCCCAAAAGGTGTAAACTAGGGCCTCTGGAGAGGTGGAGAAATTGAAGAAATTACATGATTAGCTCAAGTTTTAATTGGCAAATTTATGCTGATATGCAAATGAACCAAACCTATAAAAGTGTGAAGAACTCGTGACTCGTCGTCCATCTTGGGGTCCATCTTGGATGTAGCCTTTGGCTCCCCAGGGTGTACCTTTGAAGGCCTTTCAAATAAGTATCTATCTTTATTCCCTCACTCCTGTCTGGTCTCTCTTTCCAGGTAGCCCCTCAAGCATCATCATCTTCCACCTGAATTTTCCTTCTCTGCTTATTTCTATTTCTTCACAGCTCTTTTAATGCCCCTGTTGCCATTAGTCTGCTCCTGCCAAAACACTGTGCCTCCATGACACGTGTTGTGAGCCAAGGGCTGTGTTTGTTTAACAGCTTCACAACGTTGAGAGGCCAACAGCTTAACAGCCATAAAATGGTGCTTTGCAGCCCAAATTTCCAGCTGTGCGGTCCTTTGCCGGCATCAGGTTCCTTCACGGTTAAATTACAGCTGCCAAAGGCCCTTAATATCATTGAGAAATATTTTGACACTTGGCAAGTACTTCTTTTAAAGACTTGTTCGTTAAAAAAAAGTGCCCATCGTGCTCTTATTGCAATGTGAATCTTCCCTGGGTGCTGAGAACCGCAGCTGCTGCTCAATTGCTTTCCACCTCAGTAGTGCTGTGGCAAAGTTAAAGTTTACAAAACGGAGCTCTTTCCAGCTGGATGCTGCCTGGAGCTGGTTGTTTTACAGAGAGCTGGGTTGGCAGAGGTGAGGTAGTGCTGCTGGGTTCACTGGCTGAGTGTACTTAGCAGGGATGCTCAAGGGGGTTCAGGCAGTGGTTGGGACCCTTCCTGTTCCTTCTGCTGGGTGAGGAACCAGAAGAGCCGAACCAAAGAGGTGGCTGCTCTTGAGCAACTGAGATACCACCATGGATAATAGGAGATACCACCCCACCACTCCAGGAGTGAGGTCCCTCACGTCCCCTGTGGCTGTCCTGATGGCCAAATGCTGTGACAGAACTGGTGGCATCAAGGCAGAGAGCTCAGAAAACCTGGGGCCTCCAGGTGCCTAATAATCCAAATGCTTTAACAGCCCAGAGAGAGGCTTTATTAATCATTATTATAGTGAGGGACATTCAGACAGCATCTTCCTCTCTGCTCCTCTGTTCTCTGCAAAGTGAACACAGAGATCCAGCCTATATGTTGTTTCAAAAAAAAGGAAAGAGGTAAGGAAAATAATAATTTAAATGTCAGTAAAGCCAAGTATCCATCCCTGGGGAGCTTGGCAAGTGCCACAGTCCGGAGAAAGAATCAAATACTGACAACATGGAGAGATGGCTCTTGGCGGGGCCTATAGGAGTGGCCCACCCAGTATTAGCTTAGCTCCAAAGTGAGGAGTTTGAAACAGTCAGAGACTGTTAGCTTTGAGTTGAAAGGGAATTTCTTTCAATTAGGATCAACTTCTGAGCCACATCTCTCTAATCTGAAATCTTAATATTTTTACCACCACACCCTTATAGCATATATAGGGAGAGAGGAGAGGTTCGGAGAGGTTCGGAGAAGAGAAGAGAAGAGAAGAGAAGAGAAGAGAAGAGAAGAGAAGAGAAGAGAAGAGAAGAGAAGAGAAGAGAAGAGAAGAGAAAAGAGGACATGTATATTTCCCAGGAAATCTCTCTGTCCTGTTCCTTCTCCACCTGACACAAACTTCATGCCCACCAGCACTGCACACCAGCAGTGTGAAATAAACCTTCCAAAATCTGATCTGACACAAATCACAGGATCTAATCCAAGGTGGCAGGCAGGATGAGCGACCTAGCCATGACATCAGGCAAATTTCTCACACCAAGACGAAGCTGGAGACTGAGCGATTCAAGCAGGAAACCCCACAGCAGCACAAGCAGGTGCCTGTGTCCCAGATATGCCCAGAACCAGAGGGGCCCTGGGTGCAGGATGGCTCCTGTCATTGCCCCTGCAGCCACCAGCTGCCAATGGGGGTGCCACCATATCCACAGAAAGCCGTGAGTCTGTCCCAGCCACACATGCCCCCAGTTTTCACTCTGCAGTGCAGTTTAGTCTTGCACCCCACTGAGTACATTTTCCCTCTGGCTCCTGGCACATCTGGTGTGGCAGAGAGGAGTTCACACTTGAGGGGCATGTGAGAAGAACCACACCTGGAAAGGTCTCACTGTTCTTCCCAGTCACTGTGTCACCTTGATGTCCCCTCCAGGCTGCCACCACTTTAGCCATCCTGGCAAGATCCCCCCTGGGAAAGGAGGATAGAGATAGAAAGGGGGTATGCTGAGAGCATGTTTCGGGTGGTTTAGGTCCTTCAGTGGTGCTACTGTTTTTGCCATCTGCAACAATTACAGCTGTTGGACTGTGTAAGGTGGCACTGGGGCGGATCCTGTCCTGCCCACCCCTCCCCACAGCTCCGTAGGAGGAACACAGTCCCCTATTGAGGCTGGTGCTACCAGCATCAGCAAGCAAAGCCCCATACAGGAGGATTGTAGAATAACCTACTGGTGACCTGTATAATAATGTTGTCTCCCTCTGTGTCCCTGGGGGCTTTTTATCTCGTCTGATGGACAGGAGGATGCTGGTTTTATTATTCATGCAAGAACACCTCTCCCCTCCCTGTCCTAGTGCTAACTCAAAGGAAATGTGGCTTGGAAGTAGATTTGCAAGCAGCAAGGAAACCCCCTCTGTCTGCACAGGTAATCTTTCTGCTGGCTGATTGCCCTCACACAGCCCCAGTACCCCCAAGCCCCAGAGCAAACAGGAGCTCCCTGAGCCCCACTCCTGCCCCTCCAGATCCCCCCGTGGTTCTCCTTGCCCACTGCCTGCTCACAGCACCTCTCCATATGATGCTGGGAACAGACAGGTCCCAATCCTGCTCCTCGCACCCTTCAAAGGGATGGAGGCTGTTCCCTGCTAATCACGCTCCAGCCGTGGCCGAGTTCACGGTGGGTTCATTATCAGCACCGCTTTGGGGGAGCCGTGATTGGCAGCGCTAATTACACCACGCTGCAGCTGCAACACCCTGCGGGGCACAGGAAACCTTGCCGGGGTACAAAGAGGCTTTTCCTTGCTGAGGAGGAACCGAGGGAAGGTGATGCAAAAAAACCCCCAACCCAGTGCATATCTCAGGCTGTCAAACTGACCTTCCCTCCCGGGATTTTTTTTCCCACTCTTGGAGGTGTAATTAGGCTTCAGAGCACACACGGAATCACTGCATGCGACATCCACCCAAGGGCAGCAGAGCCAGCAGGAGACGTCCTGCACCGAGCATCACTCACGGCTGGGTGAGAGAGGGTTTCAAGGAGGTGAGGCACAAACACAGGCTAAAGCCTATTTATTTGTAACATCCTTTAAAAACCCATAAGCTTTATAAACAGCTCCTGCCATCAGAGATGTTTGCTGCCAGGGAAGGAAGGGTCTGGGATGGCTCAGAGCTACAGGTACCCTGGTGGGAGCTGGAGGACCCGCTCCCCACCTCCGCCCTCTGTGAATGGGACGAGCCACACAGCAGTGACATAACGTGGAAAACATTTTCCTTCATATTTATTTTACGGGAGTTCTCTGGTTGGAAAGATTTCAATAGCCTTGTGCTGCATGGTCAGTCTTAGGAAAATAAGGATTTCTCTCTGGGATGTGAGGGCACTGACAGCATTTCTGATGGGGTGCTGGAGCGCTTAGTTAAGGATGGAATGGAAAAACAAAATACCAAATAGTGAGGTTGTACTTACACCACCAGACAAGCTGTGACTGTCTGAGAAAGAAGGATACGGGAAACTCTGGGAGGTCCAGGAGTGCTCCTGTTTGGACGGTGTAAAAAGGATGAACCCAAACTCTACTGGAAGAAGCATGGGGATAGCATGAGATGCAACAGAAAAGTCTCATTAAATGTAAGGGAAAGGCTTCACAATGAGGGGTAGGACAAAAAAAACCCAGAAGGGGTGATGTCCATCTTTCAAGATATTCAGAACCTGCCTGGACAAGACCAGGAGTAACAAGGTTTACCTCCAGAGTTGGCCCTAGCTTCAAGCTGGCCCCACCTTGAGTGGGAGGTTGGTTTAGAGACCTCCAAAGGTCTCTTTTGACCTTAGTTATCTCCAAACCTAAATTACTCTTCCATAATCAGGTCCAGTCCCAGTGAGAAATGTTGAACTTGTCATATGGAGACCTGATGAGACCACTCAGACTCCAAGTCCCGATGTGGGACCAGTACAGCCACCCATCGCACATCCACCCACAGCATTTAGCATGGGAATGGGCAGCACTGGCATTTTTCAACTCTCATTGACTAAAGCAACCTTTTCTGGGTAATTCCTTCTGCCGAAAGCTGCACGGCGCTTTTGCAAGTGGGAAGGTGCTAGGAAAGCAAGGGGTTGACAGGAAGAACCTGCAGCCCAGCTCTTGCCTTGGGGCTGGCTGCGAATGGTCCACATGCAGAGCCTCCAGTGCATTCCTGCCGCTGTGCATGGATTTTGTTATCTAGAATTATTTCCTGCTATTCAGCCCTGTTCTGTATTCCACTCTGTTTTTCCTAGCTGAAACCCCTCCCACCACCCTGCTGTGGCAGATCCTTTGTGGGGCACTGCAGCAGCACCCAGAGGAGGTGCAGGCAGGTGGGTGGGAGTGCCTGAGTGGGATAGACAGAGCCAGTGGGATCTACAGGATACCTAGGCTTGTACCTTGTGGTCTCTTTGAAGGCTGACAAGACACAGGGCTACAACAACCAAACAGGATGTCCCAGCAGCCTATGACATGGTATTTCACTTATCACATACATTATGACACTACAGCCATACATATTTTCCATGATGCACATCAAGGCTGGTGCTCTCCAAGTCTTTTTGCAAAACCCAGCTGCCACCACTGGCTACACTGAACCCCACACTCAAGAGCTGACCAACCCACCAGAGCAAGTCAGCCCACGCCATGTGAGCAGACCAACAGCAAGAGCAGTGTTTAGTTTACTTTTTCAACTTTGGGTTTCTGGAAGCAAAAGCAAACTGCTCAGAGATTTTTTTTCCCTCCTGAGACTCTGGTATCAGTCTCTGATAAGAGTTTTCCTGGCCATTACACAAGCAGGGCTGGACATGGGAACGTAGCACGAATAAATGACTTGGAGCAAAGCATTTTGATAACTGAGTTTTTCTAGCTTTCTGGCCTCTGCAAGAGCAAAATAAATTCCACAGCACTGTCAGCAACTTCCCTTCCGTCACCCCGAGCTTTGGGCTACCTCAAATTCCTACCCTCATTGCCCAGAGAAGCCGTGGATAGAGCATCCCTGGAAGTGTTCCAGACCAGGATGGATGGGGCTTAGAGCAACCTGGTCTAATGGAAGGTGTCCCTGCCCATGGCAGGGGTTTGGAACTAGGGTCTTTAAGGTCCTTACCAACCCAAACCATTCTATGATTCTATGAATAAGGATCTGCTCCAAAAGCACCCACTCTGTGCTGGCAGGAGCCACAGTTCCTACCCCAGGCTTCTTTGGCAAATGTACACCAGTCTCTGCTCACAAAAAGCTCATTGCACAGATGTCTCACCCCGTGAGTGCCCAGGGATGGGCTTCATGAGACAAAGCAGCACTGCACATGTCCCCTCTGCCTTCTCCTGGAGGTTGTGGCTGTTCTCCCACCCTGTGTCACCTCTTGCCAGCTCCCTGTGACATCCAGGAAGATGCTCAGGAGGGGACAAGGTTTACTTTCACCAGGCTTGGGTGTGGCTAAGAGAAAATTTCCAGGCAGGGCATTGCATTTTGGGGTTTCTTTTGTCCCACATCCACGAGCATCCATGAGACCCAGAGGGAGACAGGGAAGGGGCTGCCATCTATTCCCTATCAACAAACCCTTTCCAAACCCTGAACACTGCTTGTGTTTCAAAGCAAGGCTGATTTAAAGCAGAGCTTTTGAACAAAGAAAAGAATCTGAAAAAGCGAATTTGAGATATACACCCTTTTCAGCTCTAGCAGTGAGTCCTGTAATTAAACTGTTCTGCCCTCAATCTCTCAGGTGAAGGCGGATGGAAATACAGATGGACTTAGAATTGGATATCAGGAATGAGAAGTACGTCAGGATGCTTTCTCCTTTCCTTGGCATGCCACTTCCTTTGCTTAAAAGCTGCAGAAAAAGTGCCTTACAAGGTGATGCTGAGACTCTCCTGAGCTTAACAGGCTCTATGCACAGCAAAAAACACCACCCAATTTGGTTTGATATGATGAGCTGGAGATATCATGGGGCTGAAGCTGATAGTAAAGTGTGAGGATGCTTCTCCTGTCATCTAAAGGAGTCTGTCTTGTAGCAGGATATTTGGGATAGGCTTGCCTTTCCAAGGATGATTTCTAATTTTAGAAAAGCTCTGAGGCTTGTTAATTTTCAGCCACTTTAATGAGGTGTCTCATCATCTGTAACCATTTCCAGCTCAACTAACCTCTGCAACGGGAGAAATTAGCCTGATTTGGCTCACATTGAACTCACAGTCTGCTAAACAACCCCTTGCACCTCCTCATGGTAGCTGTCTGGGTGGCAGGGCCAACATCACAGCTGCTGGCACAAAGTGGGCAACAAGGAAGACCAAAGGGCTGTAATGGCTCCTCTGCAAGGAACTAGTGACACAGGTCTGGAAAAGGGTCAGGATAGGAGAGATGCTGAGGAAGCCATCAGTGGCAGGCAGAAGGTGGTGGAGATGACCTACTCACTCTGGCGAAAGACAAGAATGACAAGACATCACAGGAAAGTAACAGGAGCCAGGCTCAGGGCACACAAAAGGAGACTTTCCTTTGGGCAACACAGTAATGACTTTGCTGAAGGATGCTCAGGAGGATTCAAGTTTAGCTGGCCCCAACCGGAGACTGAACAAGGTCACAGAAACAAAATCCCCCCAAAGTCCCTGAGTGCCACCGTGTGTGATGATGGATGTCTGCAATGAAAACTGTTAACAGCAGGGAAAATACTAGGAGGAGGAG
>VZTE01005755.1:7598497-7640377 GCA_013397775.1 Eulacestoma nigropectus | reverse complement strand
TGGAGGAGGAGGAGGAGGAGGAGGGAGTCTTGCCAGCCTAGATGCTGGCTCACTGGCCACTGTGCAACATTCCACACTAAAAGGACTTGGGAGTGATCCTCTATGGATGTTCAAATGTGCCAGGCTTGGAAGGGGCAAGGGAAGCAGCACTGTTCACACCAACCCTCATGGCAGAGCTCAACCTTTGTGGCTTCACATGATGCCCTTGCTTTGCTCCGGGAAACGTGGGTGTTTCCATTTTGGCAAGACAGAGAGGCAGGAGGCGGGGAGGCCAAACACATTAAATGTGGGCAAAAGGGAGAAATGGAGCCAAAAGCTGCTATGAGAAAGACAGCTCCGTGGAGATCAGCACCAATGGCACTCACCCGTCAGCTGGATTCTCATAGTATAGTTGATTTTAGGGCCTCAGGTCCATTCCTGCAGCTTGAAAGGACACCCTAATAAGAGGATTCCCTGGTGCTTCATAACATCTAAGCTCGTGCGAAAGCCTTTCCTTAGCTAAAAATGATTTCTCTCCTCTTTCAGCTCACTCGTTTGGGTGAAACTCATGGAGACTTAATTATCTCATCCTTCAGTCAGGCCCCTCTGGAACCCACTGGGGGCTTTACTGGTTTCCAGGAGGCACTCAGAGAAAGCACATACACACACAGACACTCCCCAAGGCTCTCCTTCAGCCCTGCCAGCTCGCAGCCCTGCCCACTGCTCTCCTGACAAGCACCGTGCTCAGGCTGTCGGGCTCACGGGTTGGAGGGCAGTGGGGGATAATTCAGGATACATGTGGGGACAACCCTAGATCTGCACCATACAAAGGTCCAGATCTTACCTGTTGCACAGCTGGTTGAGGGTGGCCAGCTAAAATATGCAGATTGCTGTTTTCAAGCCTGCCACAGCAAGGTACATCTTTACAGATGTGCCCAATAGCCAAAACATCAGTTAGTGACAGCACTAGATTGGAGTCTGTGTTGAGTCCTCACGACACTTCCAGTTCCACAACCCTGTGCCTACAAAAGGAAATTTTCTCCAAGTTCCCCCATACCTGTGAGAATCACAGATTCAGGCAGTTCAGGACTCCTAAGGTCCCTCCCAACCTGAATTGTTATGATTGTAAACTGATTTCTTTCATACCACAGGCTTTTAATTAAATGCACATTTATGCCCATATGGACCCCATTAACCACTCATTTGTCCTCATATTTAGCCACCACCTCCAGAAAAAAAAAAAAAACAAACAAGGAGGGGTTTGCTTCCAATCTGTCACTTTGTGGGTTTGACATCTTGCAAAGGGCTCTCGTGATGCCCTTTTCCACTAGAATGGAGCTCCCTTAGCATGTTCACAGAGAGAAAATATCACAATCACCTGGCTATTCCAACCTCTCATCTCTTCCAGAAAACTAACCAGCTGCCAGTCTAAGAATTTCTGTGCTAAACACCATTTCTGCAATACTGTCATGTTTCCTTTCTTCCTCTTCGGCATCAGCATTAGTAGCGAGCTACTCTAACACATTTTGCTGCTGTTGTACATAAGGAAAAATAAATGCACCTCCTACCCCTTCATTTAGACATCAAAGGTCACTGTAGCTGTTTCTTCCGCAGCCTCAACTCACATCAGGAGCTGCTCACGCAGTTTCGTTCTACCAAGCCCAGAAAACCCTGCATTTGGTGATTCACTGCCCCTTTCTGTAGGAACAATCTTGTTTCTTTCTCCTTTGATGTTCAATTTTGCATTGGGCTGTCTTCTAACATATTTTTTTCAAATGTGCTCTGCTTGCCAAGTGATCCAGACTGCCCTGTCTGATGAATTTGTCTTCAACATTTACCGTTTCATTACCCTTTGTGCCACTGGCAGCTTCTCCCCACAGGAGCCATTAGATCTGCTTCACTTAGGGAAATGCTGAGACTTAGTATTAATCCCTGAAAAATGGCACGAAGAAGAGCCCCATTTGAGGGTGACATCTTCCTGGGATCTGCCAGGTTTTATTTCACTTGCCAGGTGCTTGGGGCTGTATGGACTGCGCTCTTTACCCAACAGCTCACCTGCCATCAGCAGACTTGTGGGCTCCACCATTTGGCCCAGGATTGATGCAGGGCATCGACCCATTGCTGCCTAGGGAGTCCCTTCTGAACATTACTTCTACCTTCTGGATTGGAAGTAACTCCCTTAATCAGGATTAACCTAATCTGTTTCTCCCCATATCTGGAAAGCTGTTGTCTTCTTTTTCCGTGCTTCGGTGGAAAGGCGAGAAGACTGCTGCTTCCTGGACCTCCACGATCTTTTCATACTGCTCTGCTCATCTTTTCCTAAAATACCAGATTTTCAAACTTCTCCATGGTCCTTCAGTGATGGGAATGCTTACGAAAATCAAGGGAAGATGGCCATTGAGAGTTTTGGTTGCAGCAGAAGGCTTTAGGAGATGGAGTCTCCAGAGACCACCCACAAAGAATCTGGAAGAGAGCAAGGAAAGCCCTTGGCTTCCTTGAAGGAGGAACAACCTTCCCCAAAAGGTAGCACCTCAAAGGCAGATGACCAGGATTAAATGGGTTTGGCAATAGCAGATGACTGTGAATTGGCAGAGTCTATCATGGCCTTCAGGAACAGCAGTCAACATAGTGCTGAGGCACTGGATTAACCACGTGTCTGCCCCAGCCTTTGCCTTCTGCCAGCAAAGTCCAGGGAAGATATTCCTGGGCTCAAATGGTCTATTTGGCTCTGGGAGCTCAAGTGCATAATAGCTCCCTTGATAAAAAGTAGTACGGTTTAGTCAACATGGATGAGAAGATAAAATGGATGAGAAGTTGGCCCATTCAAAGATAACCTTCTCCTAATGAATAGTCACATCACTATCGTCTTTTAAAAATTAGAGTCTATAGAAGCCCTTGCAATTGTGTATTTGAGATGCTACAGGGTTTCTGGTCATTCCTGTTTCCCATCCAACCAACAGCACAGTGAGAACATTAAATATTCTGACTCTGACCCAAAGAATGCCCACAAGTCTGGCTGGACAGGGCAGAAAAATAACCTGGGATCCTGCCTTGTTTAAAGACTTCTTTAAAATCAAGGAAGCCAAAGGGAAGTAAATCAGCTGAGGTGCTGAGAAACACCTTACAACAGCCAAGGATCTACCAGATCAACAGGACTGTTTTGTGTGGCTTCTGTGGATTAGCCTTTTCTCCTTAAATTTAAATGATTCCGTTAAAAGTGGCTGCAGCCAGACACAACTGAGATAGTCTACTGTTTCCCCTGACTGATCACACAAGTCTCTTCATTTTGAAAACCCAGCCGGAAGCCCAGCTTGAAGCCCATGTGCCTCAGGCTTCAAAGGAGTGGACAGCAGGGTGGGTACTAATTCCACATTACCAGCACTCCACAGCAGTTCCTCCATCTGCCCGTTAATGTGTGTTCAAAAACCAATAACAACACTTGTATCAGTGGGTTGAAACAGGGGTAGCTCTGTTTCGTCCCGACGGCACGGATCTGGTCCTCGGTGGAGGATGATGCCCACCATCTCTCCCTCTACTGGAATCCCAACGGCCACTGACCCAGCTGTTGACCCTGTCAATAGCTGAAAAGCCTTTCCAAAAGCAGCAAACCTCTCTCCTTTCATGTATTATTAAAATTCTCACTGGTTAATTTATTAGGGTACTTTGCACTGGGAAAAATGACCTCTTTGTTGACCCACTTAAACATGCTCCGCTCCAACACAAAACTGTCAGAAGGGCAAAAGGGAGAGCTGGGGAAGTTGTGCGCAGACTGATGTCCTTTGTCTCAGTGAGACAGCTCCAGGATGGAAGTGCCGGGACTCCCTGGCACGAGAGCAAAGGGCTAGACACAAGCCTTCACAGACCAAACCACAAAGGAAACATTCAGCCCATACGCCACATGGACACAGCCAGAGAAACAAGACTTCCCGGTCTCCCTTCCTACGCAGTGCTCATCCCTCCCTAAACCTGTGGATCTGGGAAAGAAACCTTAATTTCTCCCCATGCTGCCTCCTCTAACAACCTAAATGGGAAACATGTTGAAGGGTGGTGGATGAACCCATCCACACGCGGTGGGATTTGCTCATGAGGCAGCAAAGGTGCATCCTGGCCATCCTCCAGTCAAAGGTGTCCAGATCTGCACTCAGACTCTCCTCTTACCTGCTCCCGTGTTTCTCTAGCAAGAGAATCACTAGATCTGCTCCACAGAAATCCCTGATTCAAACCCTTATGGATGTGGAGGAGCAGGGCACTGCTGAGCAAAAGCCAAACTGACAGCACAAACACCACTCGGCACCAAAAGTAGCCCTGTAAGTGAAATGAGCAGGGTTAGCCATCATTAGGTCTTGTTTTTCCATTAGCATCATGAAGATAAAGCTGCTCTCCTCCCAGAAAGGCAGCCTGCAAAGTGCTCAGACTCTACAGGACTCTCAGGTTATTAGAGAGGACACAAAAGCTCCATTTGCTTTCATCAACGAGAAAGCACCTGGAAAGTGCAGCGATGACAAAAAGACACCACAAGGTGCCTTCAAACCTGGGGGGGTTGGGAGCTCCATCCTGTGCCCTGCTCATTGCCCTGACTATCATACCAGGTTCCTGCTAGGGAGTGTATAAAGCTCAAATGCTTTTTTGCGGCTCATTCTCATGTGATGCTCTTTATCTCAAGCCAAGAGACTGCCAAATAACTTTGATACTTAAGGGAGTAAGCAAAGAAAGGTTCATGAGGACACCTAAAAACTATTGTAAATTTCACCCCTAAAGAAATGACCTGGAGGAAGGACCTTGAAGATAGACATGCAACACATTAACCCCTGCTTATTCCTAGTTTCATAAAGCTCACATATCCTGGGTGTTAGATGAGTTGAAATACACAGAATGGGACTGAACAGAATAAACTGCAGCAGAAGGCTGAATGCAGGGTTGGGAGGTAGGAGTTTGTGAGATCCAATGCTGCAGCTGCCATCATTCTGTGAAAAACCCCTGGAGAAAGGAGTTTTACCCTGTTGTGCCACCTTTTTCCAAGCATCAAATAAAGACTCAATCTCAGAAGGATGTTACAAAAAAATGAATGAACTGCCATCTGCAAAAATACTTTGGGGGTGGAAAGTGCAGTTATATGATGGCTGAGGAGTAATTTTTCTGCCTGCACCAGTTCTGCAAACAGAGAGGTAGAAAACAGCGTGTGGGAACCTGAACCTGCAGCAAAGAGGGGTGGAAAGAGCAGTAACTGATGAGTTTTATTGCAGGATGTGTTAATCATCCCAGACGATGGACTGGGATGGGGGTGGAGGACTTGGCAGCTGGGATTTGAGATGTATTTGCAATGCTAACACACATCTGGGATCCATCCTGGAACAGGAACATCGTGTCTGGACCAGGCAGGCCAGAAGAAAATGTTCTTTGTGCCCAACCTTCATGAAGGACCCAACCTGCTGAGCCAATTGTGGCCTTCAGAGGTGTCCCTCAAGCAATCTGGGGTCGTGGACTACCACAGACACTTTCCAAAGGGAGCATGAAGCTTCTCTGAGTGATTTGCTCAGAAGCTGTAAGGACTGCCTTACATGGACTGCCAGGGAAAAACAGGTCCAGCTCTCACTGTGAGCCCTTATCCCCAAATTCTTTGGCAGGGCAGGATGAGCTTGGTAATCTAGGGGCTCAGGTCTGTGCATAGTGAAGCTAAAAGATGTTTTCACCTCTACTTTAGGGTGCTGCACCTTCATCCCAGCACTGCTTAATTCAAATTTTGCTGCTTATCTGACACACTGGTGTGTCTCTCCCACCAGTAAAACCCTCTGTGTTTCAGTGCAGTTAACTCTGGCTCACAGCAGCAAGCAGGGGACCAAGGTGTGGGCATGGGCACGCAGGCATGCCATGACCAGGGATTGCACCTAAAGGTGATAAAAGAGTCACTGTGTTCCGGCACAGGCCCCCATTTACAAACTCCTTCGGAGGCATTTCATCTTTAGAAATTGACATTAATAAAATATGGGACTTCTCTGGCTGTGCTGGAGAATGCATGGAGCACATGGCTTTTCTGCCTCAACTTGCGTAGGCTGTTGGGTTTGGGAAAGAAAGATGGGGAGTCTACACTGGTATCTGATACCTCAGATTCCTTGGCTGGGTGTTTCCAAGGATATGTTTTTCCAAGGATATTCCCTGTGCTCTGCAAGAGTCTGAGGGAAGGCACTCCTTATTACATCACCTCCTGATGTGAAGGGGATCTTTTGCTGTGAACTTCCTGAACGTCCCGTGCATCCCTGCGCTCCCAGTCCAGCCCAATGCCGCCCCACCAAGCTGCAGCAGCCCTGCTTCACATGGTTTGTGTTGACTCTATGGATGCCCTTTGCGAGCTCAAGTGGCTTCTGCAGCTGTGTAAATAGGAGTGAAGCCCACTGCGGATCCCTGACCTGTCTACACGTGGCCTCCCCGCCCTCCCACCAGCAAAGATGAGCAATGAAGACCCTGCTGGGTTCTCCACCCTGAGCAAACACTAGAGACCAGCTGTCTTCACAGCAAGGGTGGGCTCCATGTGTAGCCCAGGCACTCCTGATAACCTTAGCATCCCAGGATGCAGAAGAAAGCCTGACACCAAGCCAAGGATGTCTCCTTGTTACAGCCAGCAAAATCAAGTGAGAGATTGTAACAGCAGGAGCATGGAAGAATGAAGACTGGGAAGATCTGCTAGCAAGCCCAGTCTGGCCTTCAAAAGTTGCATGATTATGTCTACAGATAAGGCTCAGTAGGGTTTTTTTCTATGGGAGAAAGCAGCCCATACACACACAGGTGAGTTGGGAGAGAAGCTCTGAAGATCCCCTTGAGTTTGAGTCTGGCGCTCAGTTTCAGATAGCTTCACTAAGGAGAAACAGGAGGGATGAGCCCAAGAAAGGATCATGAGACAGGCACCCACTGACCTCCACAAAGCTTGGTCCTGTATTAGTAGTGAACAGGGTGGAGCCGGGTTAACAGCTGGCCTCGATTAGCTGGTCCCTGGGTTCAGCCAAGGGGCCTTGGGGCCACCTCCTGTCTGCACTTAGTCAAACAAGACCAGGAAGCACCTAGGCACTATGAAACCCAGCATCCCTTCTGGCTTCCTATGCCACAGGCACCTGGATTCCCTATTCATCATTTGGTTTTCTTCTAGGATGGCACCTCCTGTATCACCATCAGGTTCAGGTGCCAGGATCCCAGGAAAATATCAATAAACTGCAGGAAATTCAGAGAAGAACAAAGCAAACTATTATCATGGAGTCAGAGAGACTGACTTTCTGAGCTCATGTGTTTAGCTTGGCTTAACAGCAGCTTAGCAGGGGCTTGGCAACTCAACTGTCTGCAAATATTTGAAGGGTGTAAACACCAAGGACAAGAGGGAAATCACTCAGGGAGTTTTACAGACTAGGATGAACAGGAATGTAGGCACTCACTCACCACCTTTGCTAACTGGGGCTTGGGTCTCTCCATGTGAATTTACTGAAGCTCCCTCACCTTACAGCTGCTATCTGGGTCTCTCCAGTACCTGTTGTGTCACAATGGGACTCAGAGAAGCACACACAACCCTTACATTGGGTTTCATATCTATGGATGCCAACAAGGAGAAGGTTCTTGGGTGCTGGTGCTCACCAAGACAAGGGCAAGTGGTATCTAACACCACATAGCTCTGCTCCCAGCAGGTCTTCAGGTTGCTCAAGGAGCACACTTCCCCACCCACACCCTGTTTTTCTCTTCTGTCACCACCAGTTTCAAATCCAAAGCACAGGAATGAAGGCTGGTTTTTAGCTGAAACCTTAGGACAGATATGGCAAGAAATGTTTTGCTAATACATAATAATTCTGCAAAAATTTTTTCTCTTTGGTTGGAGAAAAACATCCTTTAATTTCCCTTCCAAGCTCCTGAAACAATTAATTTTAGCATTTCATAACTATGTTTGGATTTTTCAGTTCAAAGTCACATTTACTTTTAAATTGGAAGGGTTAAAACAATAGCTCCAAAGCAAAGTATTTAATTTAAAGTCAAAGGAAATACTTATTCATCTTTCAAGCTAACTTCTGTGGCTTCACAGAACTGCCAGAGAAACCCCCCAAAACAAGTCACCATGTCTCATGTCTCATAGGGTGACTCCAAACTGTTTTGACTCCCTGGAGTGACGTTGCTAAACCCCAGACGAGGATATATCCCAGTAGGCACAAAAAAACTGCTTACGGAAGGGAAGATTCAAATTTAGAGTGGCTGCCTATCTATAAATAGTCTGCAGAACTAAAATACATTCCACTTCAGCTGGAAATGCCTTTTTGCCTCGTACTCATAAACACTCCTGCCTTTTATAGTTGAAGCAAATATTTGGTTTCTATAGTTATAACAGTGAGTACCCAGTGGTCTTTATTTTTAATCTGCACAGTGTTTGCATGAAAAGCAGGGCAATGGTTTGTGGGGACCCTGGAGGAGCCTGGACCACAGGTGCATCATTAAAAATAAACCTGTGAACAACACAAAAAGCCCTCCCCAAAGTATCCGAACGCAGAGAGGTTTGCTAGTAAACAGCATTTGGCTTTTAGATGCGGCTCTAAGTGCGCTGAGAGTGAAAAAGGCCAAGGATCCGGTGATTGCTAATATAATAATGAGGCTCTGTCCTTCTAATCTGATGTTCTCAAAGCACTTTGCAGGCATTAATCATCCTCCCAGCAGGGCACAGTGGGGATCATAACTCCGAGCACGTTATGGGGCCCAGGGCGGAGGGGGGAGAACCGTGCATAGTCTGAAAGATCGCGGATGCCCAAGGAGGGGGTGGTCTGCATTATGGATATTTATATTCAAAAAGTCACGGCCACCTCCCTGAAACTTGCCTTCAAAGGGGCCTATTTATCTCCCTGACAGCAATACACACGAAAGCCCTGTTATTCAGCGCTTAATAAATCAAACACCCATCCACCGGCATTATTGATGGAAGGAAAAGGAAATTAAAGGTGACCTGCTTGGCTTGGAGATCACAGGATGCTTCCCCATCCACTTAGAATAATTTAAGGTGATTAAATCCTGCCTGTAAGAACTAAACAGGTTTAACTTATTTTCACATCCCACCTCAGAAAGAGTCTCAAGGTGGGATATTGGGCTTCCCAAGGGATGCCTGGAGATGATGGTGCAAACCCAATGCCTCTATCCCTCCAAGCACTGGGCCTGCAAACCCAGCCTTGTCCATGGGCATTGCTTTCCCTGGAAAACTCCTGAATTCAGCTTCTTCACAAATTCACAGCTGTTTCACTTAACACATCTGAATTTACTATCATGCTGGACATGCCAAGAGAATGATGGGGCAGGAAGGGTGAAAGGTGAATAAGCCCAGTCTCAGCTTTAGCAGGGCTGGGCTGACATTGGCCAGCCAGGGACCTGTTTCCCCTGCTCATGCTCAGGAATGAGGGCTATCTTAATGCCTCATCCTATATTGTCTTCCATCAGGAGAAGAAACTCACACTTGCTGAGGTCTGCCTGGCATACACCTGTGCCTGCTTCTGATGGGCTGATGGATGTCAGTGTGTCAGACAGTTGTGTGAAGCTGCATCCACCTGGGACAATTCCCCATTTCAGCTCTTTTACCCAGCTACAGAAAGACAAGGGAAAGCTGCCTGGGGAAAAAAAAGCATCTGCAATCATAGGGATTTACTATGAGAGAGAGAATCTTCCAAATTGCCCCAAAGGGGCAAGTTTCTGCATTACTCAGCCGGTCTTGACCTCTTGCTTTATTAGGGAAAGAGAGTGTTGAACTATCCCAGGCCATGGCTGGCTGTGCAGAGCTGGACGTGAAGAATGGATAACAATGGGGGCAAACAGCCAGTACAAGACCCAGTTTGTGGCAAGGGGCTGAAGACAGCCAAGCACATCCGCTCATGGCAGGCAAGGAGATGCTGCTCCCTCCCTTAAATTCATCAGGAATGAACAGGGACATTCTAGGTGAGATTAAAACCCTTTCCCCAGCTTTTTGTTACTCACACAGTGCTCTGGGAAAAATTCAACCAGCATTTTCTACCTCAGCAGAGGGAGTTCAGACATCCCCACCACCCTGCGTACTCCCAGACCTGGCTCTTAGCTCTTGCTCAAAGGCAGAACTGCTGGAAGAACCTCACTGCCCTGCTGCGGGCAGGCTGCCTGCTGGCCACAGTGGGACATTTCCAAAGGAGCTATGATAGCAGAGCATGGACCTGTTGGATGCCTAGAGCCAGGCTTTCAACTCTCAGCAGTTGCTTCTGCCTTTATTTACCAAAATTAAGGTCCCACAGAGATGCTTTCCTAAAAGGGAGAGGTAGCATCAGGTTCACCAGGGTGCTGTTGTGCAGCCTGGGGCGCTGGCCCTGCTCCTGGAGTCTCTGCAGAGATGCCACCCCCTCCATGATGGCACAGGGCTTTGAAACCCTCTGAACACTGTGATTTGCCTCAGGAGCTGATGAGGCTCTGTTAGCATGCTGCTACCTGCAAACAACACATCTCTGGCTCCTCATCCCTCCCTCCTCTCCTCCACAGCATTAAAATGCCTCACGCTTGCTGTGTCACTGACTTCCAACCCCGTGGCCACTCCGCAATATTGATATTCTTGTATTTACCATCAACCATCTCAGAGCTGTGTGGAAAAGGCCTCCAGTAAATTGCTTCCGTGATTTAACTACCCCCTTGGATTCCCAGTGCATTTCCAAGCAGCGAAGGGAAAGCTGAACATCACTGCACCAGCCCAGCATGGCTGATTCAGAACCAAACCTTGAACCCCATCTCTGGCTGAGAAAACCCCGGCTTGCATTGGCTGTAAAACCTGATGTGTTTTGGGGTGCTGGGGGGCATAAGACGGCTTTGTGCTTGGCCCATGTTCCTGAATCCATGTTCCTGGCTTTGGAGGCAATACTTACGTTGTGGTGGAAGAGATTTTGCCATCACTGGTTTTAAGCTCTCCTGGATTTACATCTCAGAGAGGTTGCAAGAACTACCACAGCCATCAAAAGCTGCAGCCACTTGGCATTCCTCCAGCTGCCACAACTTCCCTGCAACTTGGCTCAGCCATAAGTGCTGCATACAAGAAAGCTGTGGCTTGACAGCAGCAATCTCCCATCTGCCAACTGGGTAAATTTCCTTGGTTTTCCAGAGGAAGATCTGAAATCCTGCTCGGGTCTGGGAGGTTTTGTCTTGGAGATGCGAACACCCAATGCTTGACGTGTCTCCCCAAGGACCACCTGGGATCCACTAGCCTGGGTCATGGCCAAAGGCCCTCCAGCCTCTTCTTTATCCCCAAAGTGCAGCTGGTATCGCATGTCCCAGGGAAAGGTGTGGAAATCCCTACAACTTTGAAATCGCTTGATTGTGGGAACAGCATCCCCCTAATCCACGCAGCACAGGACACGTACAGCACGAGGGGCTGAGCAGCCCCCTAACTGCAGCTGTGGCCGAGGCAGAGAAACAGATCGGATAACAATGCTCCCAAAGCTTTTTGTCTATATTTTAACGTCATTAAAAAGTGGATGATCTCCTCCTCCTTAAAAGCATTGGCTTCCTCTGGGAGCCTTTTGGCTGCCATGTTGAGCCAAAGCAATCCAAAGGCTGGCTCTGTACCGAACCAGGAGACAGCAACAAAAGTTGTCACAAAAAGGGACATTTTGTAAACTCAGCCTGGGGTCTTCAGAGATGGGGCTCAGCTGCAGCAATGGAGCTGTGCCCCTGGAAAGCTGTCAGTGACATACTAAAATGTGGTGACCTCTCTGGTGCTGGTGCCATGCAACCCCAGTAGGAAGGATGAAGAAGTTATTTTCTTCTCTTGTTTTTCTCCTTTGTTATGAGTATTTTAGAAACTTAATAACAAATTTTTTATCATTATTACTATCTTTCTTTCCTTTGCAAGAAATGCCTGCTGCAGCAGATGAAGCTGGGAACCATCCTTAGCTCTTTGCCCGCTTCTATTTTGCCTTTTGTGTTTCTTATCTGCCAGCTGTCGGAGGACATGAAGAAGCTGGTTATAAGAAGTGCCCTTTTGGATGAGCACGGGGCATGGCAGAGAGAGACAAGAAGAAAAACTCAATTCTTGACTTCTGAACCCAGATCTCACCTCGCTCCCCTTTCTACTGATGGATTGCAGCAGCAGTAAGACAAGCAGATAGCCAGGTGCTGCCACATACTCCCACTTGCCCATGGTAGAGCGTCAACACTGTCAAAATCCCAATTATGACACTATTTCACCGCTGGTTGCCTTCCCTGAGGTGCTGCCCTACAGCTGACCCAGCTCCACAGCACCGGTGCCTGCAGTCACATGCTGCTCTCAGATAAACACCCTCAGACTCTGTGAGACATCCCATATCGCATCCTCTTGATTCTCACCTCTTGCCAGGCACGTGTGAGAGACCCAGGGTTTTTCCCAACCCTTCTCTTTTGCCAATGCCTCCCTTCCTCCATCCCCATTGCCTCCCATGATAGACTTCAGATATTTCTGGTGCTGAGGGAAAGGAGGGGAGAGAAAGATACACTTCTGCTTTGTTTCAATCCATTGCCATTGAATGAGAAGGAGAGGGCTGCAGTGGATGTGCCCTTGGGAACCGGCTGATCCATCCTCCAATCAAACCCAAGGGTCCCTGTGGAGGAGCTGTCTAGTGAGGCCAGACAGCTCTTGTTATATTTAGGAAGAGCTTCCCCTCCTGTGTTGTCAATTTAATGGAACAGGAAATCTTTTCTTGGATGTTTTATTAAAAAAAAAGAATACAAACTAACAAAAAATCACCTCATTTCCTGGAGTCTTCCTCTCTGCCTCACTTCTTTCCTTCCATTTTCCCTGTTTTTTAGTATTTGTTTCTAGGGCATGACACTCAGCAGCTTTCCCTCTACGTCCAGCTCCAATCCTTGGATGCCTGCATGGACCTCGACTGCACTCACAGCTGCTGCATGGGAGGAATCAAATGCCCTGAGCTACTTCTGGCACCTGGAAAATGGCTCCAGGGAACATCCTCTTGCAAGTCCTACTCCAAATGCCATTCAGCACGTGAAGCTATCCCACTGACTCTGGCCAATGTCAGAACTGACCCTTGCTCCCACAGCAGGAGCACGTGCAGGCTCCTCTTCCACATCCATATGCTCCATCCGGAAACATCAATTCTCTTTCTATAGGAAGGCAGGTTACCCTGGGGCAGAGGAAATGTTTCCTCTTCCCGGCAGGATGTTTGCAGTGAGCCCAGAGTGAGGTATGTATAGAAACCTCCTGATGCAGAGATTTCAATAAACACCTCCCAGCAAACAGCCTGGACCAATGTTAGTTCTCTTGGAGCAGATGAGAGCCAGCCTCAGGGAAACAGCCAAAGACAACTGTAAAAACTCCATCCTACCCTTGCCAAAATCAGGCGGAGGGTCCCCTATTAACTACAGTGATCAATAAAGTTGGGAGAGATCCCTATGGGGAGCTCTCTGCACCTGGGATGCCCAGAATCCAGGGAGATGGTGCCCAGGTCTGGCCAGAAAGGAATTTTTATTCTCCACTTCCACCAAATTTTCCTCTTGAGTAAGGAAAAACAAAGTTTTTCAAATTTTTAAAAAATAATTTTGAATTTTTCTGACCGCAAAAAATGATTTATCCAGAATTTCCCACCTCAGTCTGTTAACGTAATCGAGATCTCAGCCCTTCATCTGGGTTAATGCATAAGTCCTGATGGGCAGCTCCTCAAGACAAGCCTCTCTTCCAGGCCCAGGTACCAGGCAAGGTATCTGGCTTCAGGGTTTGAAGACAAAACTTTTAAGAAAGGCAGCCCTTAAGAAAATTTAGTGATTCGGGAATTTCAACCCCAAACATTGCACGAGGTCGTTAGCTAAAATCAGAGCTTCACCCTTTTGGTATTCAAATCACAGCCTCCAACACTGCTTGCATGAAGAGATAAAGTGGTAGCTGAGCAATAAGCTCTTTTGGATGCTGATAAACTCCCCCTTTTAATTGCTTGATGTGCTTTTAATTATTGCATTTGCCCCTATTTCCCTCTCAACACAAATCCAGTCCCTGTGAGATCCAGCATGGTGCAGCTCTGCCACTCTTTCTCTCTCGTAATCTTTAGGGAGTCAAAGGGGTAAACATGAGCTGTCTAGATACTTCAACAAGGTTTGATACTTCAGGAAAAAGGAAGTAAACTAGGTATTTTAGAAATTCTTTGCAACACAAAAAATAAATGGATTTGAAAAATGTCGGGGGTTTTTGTGTGAGTAAACCATGCCTACGTCCTGTTGCCCTACTGTGGGACATGCCTGAGTGGTGCATAGCTGGTTTTACCACTAATGATGGGTCAGTCCATCAAGGTTTATTTTGATTTTATGACCTTTACGAGAAAGTCTTGTATAGCAATGATTAAAATAGCAACCGTCTCCTGTTTGTGCTGCAGTGAAACCGCCTGACATCAACACAGACACACCAGCAAGATGGAAAACATCACCCTTCCTAATTCATCACATAAACACTGTTGGCCTAAACTCATCAAGCCAAACAGGTGTTGGACTGACCCAGTGCTTCCAGATCCCCCACCAAGTCCTGCTCATTCATGCAGGAGACCCAGCAGCACATTTTCCCGTAGGGATTTGCAGAGCAGGGCTGGGGAAGATGTCTGCAGTTGTGCCAGAAGTCTCCCAGATGGGGTGTGCTTATTCACTGTATCTCTATTTTCTGCTGAACCTGTCCCCAGGGCTGATCCTTGTCATTGTCAGCAGGGAAACTCAGATCCACCAACATGAGCAAAGCCATTCCTCCTGCACAAATGTAGTACCAGTCCCATACAAGCATGGAGCACAGCACAAGGAAATAAGAGTGAATGGTTGAACTGTGGGAAGGGATGGAAACTTGCTTTTCTAGCCAAAATTCCCAAAACCTTAATGATGATAATAATAGTTATCAGGCATCTGATATTCAGAAAGGACCAACCACCTCCTTAAGGAAAACCAGGTACCTCCTTGCACCAGCCTGGGACCTCCTACTCCTTCCAACCACTGGCAGCTAAAAGCTGCAGTTGCCCTACTTGCATTTCTGCTTTTCTTATTCTTTTATTCTTTGAAACATTCACATGAATGAAGTTTTGTTTGTGGAAAAATTACATCACTTGGGCTGAAGGAGACTTCCTGCTTTTCTTCATTTCATTATCTCATGACTGCTGTCTCTCTGTAACATGCTTGCCTCAGTATTTTGGGTTTTGCTGCATCAGTGAGATCGGTCAAGGGGATGCGCAGGTACGAGTCTGAGGGCATGAGGGCAACACTGCCTTCTTGGCTAAACTTTTTCCTCCTTATTGCTTCCCCCCAGACTACTGCTTTTGCCAAAACAAACAAAATTAGGGGCAGAAGGTTGAAGGAGATATTTCAAAGATCTCAGCTCAGGTCTCACCCCAAATGCCTCCCAACACAAGGAGCTATTCCTTCAATGCTGAGAACAGGTCCTGAGAACTTAAAGAAAAATGCGAGAAATCCACAACCTCTAAGCAAATTCAGCAACCCTCTTTCCAAAGGCTTGGGCTAAAATCCTAGATTTCAAGTCCTCCCAACTTCACACACAGTCATTGGCTCCATCACGAAGACACGCAGGTACCCGGCTCTGAAGGCAGATGAGCTGCAGAACTAAAGGAATTACGAAGGTAATTGGGGACACATTTCAACCTCAGAAAGGCTTTGGGTGCTTACGCAGTGCTAATGATAAGATAATTTAGAAATATTTCAACCTGACAACATAACATATCAGCTCTGGCTGCAATTTAGCGTGTGTTATCAGGTTTTTCATTGCTTTTCCCTCGCTGTGATGGATTCCAAGCTTGCTGTTATTACAGCCATTACATCCTTGATTTTAATGGGGGGTGCTTGCAGCTGTCACAACGGGCTGAAAATACATTCTTTATGTCAGATAGCCCAGGAGACATTTCCTCCTTGAGTCACTGACAGGTCACCTCCCCAAACCAATTAGCTAATTGTCTCCTATCACTCCCTGAAGAGCAAGAGAAACGAGTGACTTGCGAATGAACTCTGCCAATAGAAAACACTTGTTCTCTCTCTCCCTCCCTAATTTAAATTTTTTTTTAAACCTTAATTTAATCTATCAGCCATTCCAACAAACAAGGCAGTGTGCCTGCCCATTCCTTGCATACTGACTCTACCAGACCATTTTATTTTTTTTTAAATAGAGGGGAATAAAAATTAATAGTGTTTCTTTCCTAGTATATATATGCAAGTCAATGCAGCAAAGTGGGTCATCCACAATCATTGGGTCATGCTTGGGTCCTACTCCCAAATCTGCCATGGGCTCTTTCTGGCTTCAACCTGATCCTCGAGAGCTGTCAAGGCTCGAGTAGTGTAGGGACACACTCGTGTCTTCTTCAACTTCAATCAACTGTGTTAGAAAGTGTTACTTTACTTGGCAGAACTGCTCCTCAGGCAAAGCCCCCTCTTGGCTGTTGGCTTCACCAGTGTGAAGCCAACAGAAGCTGTCGCTCTTATTTCTCTGAGCTCTGCAAAAGTGATGCAAGTAGGGGAAAATAAAGAAAAAAAATTAATTGCTCCTCACTGCATATCAACTGAGTTGCATGTTGTACTTCAGAGAGGACAGAGGGGAGGTGTGGCTTTATGTACAGCAGCCTGGAGAGAGGAGACCTGTTCCCCTGGCATAGACAGGGATGTGAGTGGATCAGGAGAGACATGCTGGCGTCAGTACACCCATTACAGGGGCAGCCACGGGGGCAAATCCTGAATGACAAACCCCTGTGTGTTGCTGAGCTCCACAAAGAAGCCCTGTGCCTGCCCAGCGACACCTCCCCTGCTGCTAGATGTTCACTACAGCATTTAATTTAATTACGTTATCAGGGCTGAAACGCTCCAAGAAAACTGAAGTATCTGTTGTCTGATATAAATCATATCTCGACCTTCTACAATCCCCTCTGACCCCATGTGATTCTGAAGTAAGACCCCTAAATCATCCTTGACCAACACGACAGCCCTCTATGGGCAGATCACTGGCTCGGTCAGAGCAGGGTGTGCTTCTTACTGTGTGTTAATAATGCTTTCTTTCAAAGCATCTCCCATAAGGTCCTCATACACAAACTGGTGGAGTATGTTCTAGGTAACTGTATGGGGAGGTGGGTCTCGCTGGGGCAAGACAAAAATTTAAACCACCACCAGGAAATACCATTTAAACATAAGGATCATCTTTGTTTTTAACTGTGAGGATGGTCAAACACTGGCGCAGGCTTCTCAAAGAGGTTGTGGAGATCCTAAGCAACCCGCACTTGGTGACCCTGCTTTGGGAAAGGATGTTGAATGAAGTGATTTCGAGAGGTCCCTTCTAGCCTCACTGATTCTGGGCTCCAGGGGACGATTTCCTCTCTCTCTTATCCTGTATCTTCCTTCCAAGCTGCTTGTCCCTTCTGTGCAGCTGCATCTCAAAGCTCAACACCCTCTCACCCTCCAACCCCTCAGCTCAACATAGGAGTTGAGACCCTCAGTGGATCAGGTTTCGGAGGAACCGAATGAAAACAGCAGGTCAGGAGTCAGCTGTCCCTTGTGAAAGCCAGGTATCCTGAAGGTACAAATTGAGCCTGATGCTTTGGCTCTGGCTTCTCCATAATAATAACCTGGGATAATCATGGTTTACCTGAAGCTTTGCCTTACAGGGATGTGAGAAAGATAAAACCAGCATAGATCTTGATTTACTGAGGTACAGCTCTAAAGGAGGTGGTAGAAATATATCTGAGAGAGACAGAGATGTTTAGGACAGGAGTGTGACCTGCTCATTCATTTCTCAAGCACTGCCGGACTTGAAATAAAACCTGTAGTCACAACAGCAGAAACACTCCATAGAATGACATTTTCTTTACCGGGTTTTTGAAGGAGTGGGAGGGACAATGAAATAAACTGACAGACAGCAAAATACCTTAAGGTCAGGAGGAAAATGAAAGCAGTGAGAACAAATAAAGCAAAAAGCCAGTCCTCACAATCCTAGAAACACTCCTAACAGCTACAGATTTTAATCCTTATTCAAGGATTCCTCACCCAGGAAGGTTCAACTTGGCTTTCCACAGCACCCTGAACCCATTGGCAGTGACCCATCTAGCCAACGCTCAGGCGATGCTCATTAATCCAGCATTTGGAGGGTTAAGCACATTAGAAGAGCCTGCCTCAACACATCCCTATCCACAGTCTCTCTTTTCCTTTGGAAAATGCTAAGTCACTCTTTAGCAAGAGGCCAGGCGAGAGGTTGCTTAGGAACTAAATTACTTCTCATTCTTAGACAGTGATGCTAGCTGGCACCCAGAGTGTGTGGAGCGTTCGGAGAGGGGCCAGAGCGCAGAGGAAGCTGCAAGCAAAGGGCTGCAGGGTCATCCCAATGACCAACATCAGCAGCAATCACTTCTCCCTGCTCCTCTAAACCACCCGGGGCTCTGGCAGGAAAACCTTGGGTTTGTTCCAAGAAAGGAACCCTAAAAGGCAAGAGAAGTCTAAATTAGAAAGGTTTAACATTATTATAAGAGGTGGTGCATGAGCTCACATTCAGTGTCAGGGTTTCTGCTGGCACTGTGTCCGATGGGAAGAAGAAGGGATGCTTCAGGGGGAGCAACCTTTCATCCAAGATTTCAAAAACGCTTTCAAGACCCAGATGACATGCAGCACACAAGGCTGTCAGCTGTGTCTCCAAGTCACTCACAAGAGCTGACGTCTTTTAGGTAAAAACACTGCTGAAGATTTTCCCCTAGGGATGCTTTTAGGAGAAGTTAGAAACCTTGTAGAGAGCAGAATCACCCCGGAGGCAGCAGCCACTACGGCAGCTTCTCAAAGAGAAGTTGTGTCAATGAGGCTGTCCCGTCCTCATGCCATCTGCCTGGGGGAAGCTATTTCAAGGGAATCACGTGAAGAAAGACTGCTGAGTCAACAGTTCGGACCCAACGAAGCAACAGAAACTGCAGGAAGAAGCCAAATTGTCAGATTTCCATTATGTGTGCTCTTGGGGAAAGGACTGGCTTGACTGAGCCATGCAGGAAAACTCGGAAGTGGTAAGGTAGGGATAGGAAAAGTCATATCCCTTTCTCCTGCTCTGCTGAGATAGTCCAGCAGCTCATGTTGACAGCTCTATTCAAGATTTTACACCATTAGCACTGGATGTAAAACATGCCCAGCTTCCAGACTTTGTAAGATAGAAAATCCCAGCAGTTCTCTGGGACACAGTCTCTGGATGCCCAGGAAAGGAGGTGAGGCTGAGCCAATGGATGAGTAGCTGGTAAGAACCTCACTGGCAGGGAGCTGCCAGAGATAAACTGTTGTTCCTGCATGATTTTCTAGATGAGCATAACGGAGTTGGATGCCCATCTTCTGCCAGATTTCCCATCCATCCACAGAGATCCATTTGAAAATCAGTCTAAACCCATTATACTCCGAGATGACATTTTGCAGCCACTGTGATTGGACTGGACCATGTCCTGTCAGATCTTCATGCTAATGTTCAAGGTAGTCCCTTTTACCCTAGATGGGCTTTGTACTCTAGGAGATGGAGTTTCCCTAACACTTCAACAAAAAGCCCCAAGGACCAAGTTAGACATCTAATGATGCTTTCTGGGAAGGTCCTTCACAGATGGTCCTTCTCAGCACCATCAAAAATGACGGAGAGGATGAACACAAAAAGATAATCACACTACAAAACCAAATAATTAGTTTTCAAAAGACTTGGCACCCTTGCCCCTGTATCCCTGAGCCCAGCAGACCAGCACAGATGTCTACCACCTGGAGAGGACAAATCTTCATTGCAGGAACCACATTGACACTACATGGATGAAGAGTCTGTCACAACAAGGTCAGGGCGCCCAACCAGATCTTTTCATATGTCAGTTTCTGTACTATTTTATGGAATATCACGGCTGAGTTCAGGATCCAGTAGAGCTTGAGATTAAACATATGTCCTGCAAGCATCCTCTCCCATCCTATAGAACACAGATGTGGGGAGAAGCACACATTGAAGCAAAATTATTCCCTAATGGACAAAACCACAGCTTACCAACCTGAACGAGAAAGAGGTAAACTGGTCTTCTCTCTAGCACTCCCACTGCCTCCCTCCTGAATTCCTGTGGACCATGGATTCACATGAGACCATCGTCTTTTACCCCAGGGTAACTCAACCACCTCAAGTCAGTTCCACAGAAGGAACAAGAGAAATTGCAAAGTTCCCAGGACACAACCAGCTGGTGTAGCTATAAACCAGCTCATGGGATGTCCTGTTCTGGGCATGGCTTGTGCATGTAAAGGCCCCAGCTCTCCTCTCCCACATGTGGGCACCACAGCAGTCTCGTGGACAGAGCTGCCCAGACGGAGATGTGAGTTGCATGCCTGTAGCTTGATGAAGTCCAGATGAGTCAGTTCACTATTAAATTCTCATTTAGTGTCTTTGTATCAGCTCCCAGCCAGAAAACAAAATAACTGTCTAGAGAAAGAGCCCAAGGAGAATTCAGCTGGCTACAGCAGGTGCTTGAAACTCAGTGCAATATGCCAGCTTGCAAACCCTTGTCTCCATCTTTATCTGTGTCATGGATTTTTTGGCCAAGACAGTACAGATGTCAGGGACTAGCAGATGGAACAGTGGTTCTGCATTACTGCCTTCTGGAGCACAACCTTCAGGCTCACTTCACTCAGGTCCACCACACCTTCTGAAGATATAAGTAGGAACCCTCCAGGCTCCTGGGTGGTACGGGTTTAACTTCACAAGGTGGTTTGATCAGTGAATGGTCTCCATGTTACAGCGAAAAAAATAAAGCCAGAAGGCAACTGCCTTCCACTCTGCAAACCCTCTGCCCCCACACCAGGGCACTCATAACACTCCATTTTTCTCCAAAATTGCTAAATCCTGTGGTTCCCTCTTTTGCCCTATGGTCCTCCTTCCTAGCAGCTGTCTCAGCATGCTCAGAAGTTTCATCTAATGTATTTTTACATCCCCCATCTTGCTACCAAGCCAAGCTTCACAGCTCCTCCTTGGGATGCACCATCCCACGGCAGACAAATCCACATGCATTACTCCTCATAGATATCCCCATGGGGTGAGAGGGGATTTATTTCTCACCCTGCTGCCCCTGCACAAACCCAAGAAAGGGCTTAGCACAGATTTGATTTGGACTTCAGCGCTTGCAACCAGCTTCACCAAAACGTGCTGTACCACTGCTTTCTCTTCAAGAACAATTCTGCCTATCTCAGTTCATGATGAAGGGTGGAAAACATCTGCCCAGTCTTCCAAACTGTTCCCCAAACAAATCCCTTCCCTTTTGCCTGCCAAAGGCAGCTCACATCTGCAGAGCTGCATTTGCTGTGCTGACAGCCAGCATACCCACCCTGCTCCCCCCAAAGGGCATGGGAAAAGGCAGCGGGGATGGCGCACAAAAATGTGCAGATGGGAACGTGGCAGGGGAAGGAGTGGGAGACTTTGACCTGCGATTTGATTGCTCAGCATTTCATCTCTGGATGAAGCAATGCTTCGTTTGTGAAAGGCAGGAGAGAGGAAGGAGCCTGTGTGCAAGAATAAATTTGGGATAGGGGGAGGGAGGGGGACAGCTCTTTGCTCCCCAGTTTTAAAGTTCAGGAGCCAACTTTTCTTGCACCTTGTCCCTTTTTCCCCTGCAGTAACCAAGTCATGTGGCAAGAAAAGAGGACACAGTGTGATACTCTAGCCCATTTCCTCATTCAGGGACTTTGGGGGGGTCATGAGAAGAGAGGATGGATGGTCATGCTGGTGACAATGGTAGCGTAAGATAGGGGTTTTACATGAGGATTTGAAAGGCTCCCTAAGACTTTGCCACCTTTAAACTCATTCATCCAAAGTAGGATGAGAACTTGCATCAGGCAGAAAAGATTTCCCTTTCTTGTATTTACTCAGCCCTGTGTCCATCTGAAAGGTATCACCCCCACTCTCCTCACATGATTCCCAAGCTCTCAGTTATGCTTAAAAAAAAGAAAGGAAAAAAAAAAAAACCCGAACCACCACTCAGCAAGCAATATACTACACGGACACATGTTTTTGTGCTCACTTGAGCTAAACCTCCTCCACAATTTTTCCTTTCGCCAAATGTTTCTGAGTGGGAGCGCTGGAAAAATAAACTCCCCTGGCGCGGTGGGACACGGGCGGGTGGCCAGGCTGAGCCGAGTCCCAGGGGCTCATGGCCACGGGCGAACCCCCGGGAGCCCCTTCCCAGTCCTCTCTGCGGCACAGGCTGTCAGCTGGGAGACATTTACTGGGAACAAGTGCCTATTGTCCCCCCGTCAAGACTGAGAGGCAGCTCGGTGGGATAAAAATATAATAAAGTGGGATTTCAGCCTTCCTTTTTGTCCTCTTGGCTCTACTTTTACTCTCAAGTCTGCATGAAGCCCCGGCGCTCGTCCTTCTGCCTGCCTTGCTTTTAAACCTAGATAGGCAGCTTTGAAATGACACCTTCAGAAAATGATTATCATTATCATCTCCAGAACAGGTCTCTCCTATTATTACTATTATTTTTCCCTTCTTTGCCTTGCAGCACTGCTCCAGCCCACAGCAGGCTGGGGGGTTTTGGGTAGCATAATGGGGAGGGTTGCAAGATTGAAGGTGGCAGGAAAGGTGTCAGGTTTGCTGGAATAAAGACCTGGGTAGTACCTGGTTTCCAGGGCACAGCTGAAGTAGTTCAAAGCAAGCATGTGTCAACGATTGCAAGGTCCAAACTGCCTCTCAGGAAGAAATCACTAGCAGCTCTGTTGGGGCATGCCTGCAGCCGATGTCCATCTGGTTTCTTCGGTGCCTCTGATTCCCCATGTGGGATAAATACACCAATTTCTCCAAGGCAACAGCTCCTGTGATCCTTGCATGATATTTGTTGCACATATGCCAATTAATAATAATAAATATGCTAGCACTATTGCTGAAAGGATACACAGAGCAGTAAAAACCAAACAACACTTAGGAAGGAGAAGGAGAATAAAAGACGGCAAAGGAAAGCAGTAGCGTTGAGTTAATGATCTGAGATCAAACTGGAGGAGCTAATGGCCCCTTTTTCACAACCTAGTTAAGTGTATGAATACTGAAAACCTTCTTCAGAATCCTCCAGCAGGGAAACACACAGTAAATCTAACAAGCGAAAAAAAATCAGCAGCCACTTCCTCTAGGAAAACAGGGACATTGGCAGAAGCTGGTTCATAAAGTAGCCACAAAGATAAAAAAAAATTATTATTTTCAATATCCTGCTGCAGGATGAAAGAGGGTCCTGAGCAGGCATGAAGCCCCTGCATCCCCAGAGGCCAAATTCTACTCAGGCTCAGCAGCATCTGCCCTGTCCTCTTTTCCCCACGGCTCCCTCCCCAAGTGCCTGGGAACGGTGATGGTCAAAGACTCTGCAACACATATGCACCATGGAGCCATTTCAAGCCAGATGAGGACCTCAAGCACGTATCGATCAGTTTTACTTCCAGTAGACAAGGCCTTCCCCACTGTTAAAAATAAATCCATAAAGGCTAATTCAGCGTGCCGCAACAAGTCGGATGAAGCCATCCAAGCGGACTGGTACTGCCTGGTGTTTCATCCTCTGAATCCCTCAGTCCTGAACCTGGACGAGGCATACAGTTGAGCACCAGCTGCCACATGCAGATTGTCACCCTGACCTTGCTCCAAAGCATCTACACTTTCAATCAGTCCTTCTTACAGCTGGTTCCTTTTATTTTTATGGTGTCTGTCATTAAACAAGCCTCATTAATGCGGAAGATGAGGTTCACCTCAATTTTGTTTAATGCTGTTAACCAGCAAATCTTAGATTGCACGGGAGGAGGTGAGGTCTTTGGGAGCATCCTTGGGCCAATGCTGCCCAAAGCACGTCCCACGGAATCCCCGGGAGCAGGCAGAGTCTCCAGTTCATTTGGGGAAGATATTAAGAAGCTCATTTTGCCTTAGAGTGAGCATTCAAGGCAAGGTTGGATAGGGCTCTGAGCAACTTGGTGCAGTGGAAGGTATCCCTGGCCACAGCAGGGAACTGGAACTAGATGAAGTTTAAGGTTCCTTCTGACCCAAACCATTCTGTGATTCTATGATACCATGAAGTATTGCTCTGACATTGATACTTATCTGTTGATGATATTTCAGCACTGGAGGTAAGTGCAGTGATTTCTATAGAGTGAAAAGACAGAAAACATGAAGGCTGGTCTCTGGGAAAGCTGATGCAAAAACCAGATTTGCCAGACAGAAACATGCCCCTGCTGTTTGGCTGGAAGCAATCGGAGTTGTGGGGTCTCTGGAGGCATCTCTGCTTTCCTGGGAAGGCCAATGTTTAAAAAATTAAACAGCAGACACGGCCGTTCTGAGCTCCCCAAGACTTTCTGAGTTTTTTTGGATAGTTTTCACTATGCAAATAGGACGTTCTGAACTTTTTGGGGTACTTTTCGCTACATAAATTATTTTTGGCTGCAAACCTTTATGGTTACAGACCCAAGTTCTGATGCTTGTGGCAAAGAACAAGATTTACCACACATGATTGCAACTGTAGCTTGTGTTTGTAAAGGACCACAAGATCACCACCTTCACTTAATCAAAGGATCATTCACAAGTCACAGCAATTAAAGATTTGGACCTGAAGCTTTGCTGAGGTGCAGGCTAAACTGACCCAAAAGAAATCAGCCTCACCTCCACTCCCAGATTGTTGCAGCCATGTAGTACTTGCTAGATTTACTCTCCTGACAGCTGAGATTTGGTTCAGTATAGTAAATATAAGCCTGATGGAGATGTGCGGTCTGTCCTCCATGTCCTTGTTATCCCCAGGCCAAGAAAATGACGTGGAGTACCTGCTGCTCGTGATGCAGCTGGAAACTCCAATGAGCTCCCTAAGAGCCCAGCCACCATAAACCCTGTCCATGAGCCCCATCCATTCCATGGATGCTCACAGGACTCACCTGCCCATTAAAAATATGCTTTTTACATTGAGATCCCCACATAACACCACACAGACTGCAGCTTCTCACACTACCACATGCTCCACTGGCTGCTACAGAATGGCTGAAAGTATTTGAAAACAGCAATTGAGCATTTCTGAAGTTTGGCAGTGGGTTTTATGTCAGCTAGGAACTGAGAAATGGTCTCCAAAAGTTACCAATTTATTTCAAGGAGAACAAAGGAAATTATAGAGGACACATAGGTTATGGAGAGCAACACATTATGGGCAGAGCTGGACCACAATCCCAATATCGGCCTGGCACTGATACTCATCTGTTGATGATATTTGTCCAGCACTGGAGGGAAGTGTGGTGAATTTTATACAAAATGGAAAGATGGAGCAACATGAAGGCTGGTTGAGCCATTTGCAGCTTAGAAGCAAACTCACACTTGCATGCAACAGGCAATAAACTCAATCTGCTAAGAAAAGCAAAGACAGGCTGCGTAAACTGAAAATGCCACCAGCAAACTCCAGCCCTGAGGCCCTTCTTGCTGGTCTTAAGCAAGTTTAAAAACAACGACTGAATTTTAAAACCTCATTTGCTTCAGTGCTCTAGAACCTGGCTTTTTATTATGAAATGGTAGAAAAGGACAGAAAAATATAAAAACATAATCAGCCCTCCTTTTTGTTTAATAACAGCCCCCAAACCACTCAAAGTACTTGAAACTGGTGAGATAACTGTCCTGATTTCAGAGAGGATGGGTGTGGGTGGCACCTCCTGGCACGGGAGGGGACGTTTGCATTGGCAGCTGAGGCAGAAAGCCTCCACACAACCTAGGGAAAAGGAAAAAAATGAAAGAAAGGAAGAAAGAAAAAAAACCCACCCAGCAAATAAACAAAAGCATTCCTAATAAACTGGAAATGTCATACTACATCAGGGATCACAAGATCGAGCCCAGAAAGGTCCAAGTGGCAAGAACATGCTGTTAAAAACAGATGGGAAAAACAAGCCGGGAAAGGTTGAGACTGTGTTTCTAAACTTCTGTTCCCGACACGGCTTTCAGAGCTGGTGCTGGTGTGGCTGGGGAGACAGCGGGGTGAAATACCAGCTGTCTGCATCATCCCAATAGTCCCTGTGGAAACCTTACATGCAGGAGGATGGAGGAAAGAGTTTTACACTAAAATTCCTAATCAACAACTTTGGAAATGTAGATTTTTCCAGCTTCTTAAGCACAGGCTCACCACATGTTGAGTCAGGTTAATAATACTGCTTTTTCAAATTTTATCCTTGGTTTTGTGGAGTCCTGCTTGGAATGAGATTTGCTCCTCACAGCATGGCTGTGCCCAGGCAGAGGTTGAGGCCAGGTTTCTGGGATTCTCTGCAGCATGGGGATGGCCATGTCAGCCTTTGCGTGCTCATTCCTACTCATCTTAAGATGGACTTACAGAGGCAGCTCCACTCAGTGACATAAAACCAGGTGCTCAGCGACCAAAAGACAAGTCACATGCTGGGAAAAGTGGGTTCCTGCTGACAACCCCCTAAAGGTTGTACATTACATGAAAAGGAGAAAGGAAGACTAAAATAAAATGGACAGATGAGGGTACCAAACACGCAGCCTGCAGAGAGCCGTGGAGGGGAAACCTCTGTGCCTGCCACCTCCATGCTCAGCCCATCGTCCCAAAGGTGACTGGAGATGAAGCTCTTGATGACAAACTCCTAAGATATACCAGATGGTACCAGCTATTCCCTGAGACATTCAGAGGCCTTGCAATATAACAAAGTAACAAAAGTTTATTGTTCTAGAGGATTTTTTTAATGTAACGCCTTCCCCCACTCCTGAGCACATGAAGACAGAGCTGGAGCCAACACAGCTCTGCATGCACAGGGATCTGTTTGGGGTCTACAATTTTCAGAAGCATTCAAGACAAGATCTGTTATTCAGAGAAAGAGGGTCTAGCCTGGAAGAACTCAAATACTTTTGAGCTCCAGCACCTGGAAGATCTCAAAAGTATTTGTAAATATTGGGGTTTGGCTCAAGTGCCTTTTTACGCAGGAAGAGCGTGGGGGAAAACACTTTCTGAAGCATAAACCAAATGCTACTCTGAAATTTAACAAGTTTGACTGATTTCCTCTATTATTTTGCATTCCTTCATGCTTTAGGCTCCAGAAGATGCCTAAATATCCAAGTGCATAGGCTGTCAGCACAGCTTTTCCAGCCCAGCAGGAAGTAGGAGATATCTTCAGGGAGAGCCTATTTTTGGAGAGCTATCCAATTCCAAACTAAGCCTTCAAACTTTTTGTTGTTATTATTTGGATTAAGACAGCAGAGTGGGAGAGCTGAGGCATTCCCACAGCAGATCACATCACACCACTCACACTCCTTGTTCTCAGTGGTGGAAGAGGGGTTTTGTATGGATGTAGGACATGGCTGGAAATCCAGGGCTAAGGTCCTGGGGGTTGTTGAGGTCCTGAGCTGATATGTGGCTACCTGGACACTTGGATGCAGCTGTGCTTAAATTTCAAAAACCAGTTCTTAGTTCTGAACAACTTACCCTGTGTGAAGCCAAGATGGATGCAGTAGACTATTTTCCCTTTTACCCAAATACCTCCAAGTGAAAAACATGTATATAACAAAGAACTGCATTACTATAGCTTTGCACATTACCCAACATGTCTGTAGAATCAGCAGCCAAGAGCAGGACACCCCAGAGCCCCCCTGCTGAACAACTAGATTACACTAAATTAATTGCAACATCCAGTGTTGGGTTTTTTTTCCTTTTACAACTCTTATTTTATACATTAAAAAACATTTAATAGCCATCCCTCAGCTTATTCCTTAAGATTAATAAGTCAAAACAGAAACACTGGGGAGTATGCAATAAAAAAAAAATATATACTAAAACCCCCTTGGCTGAATTTAATTTCTATTAGAATCCTTAGTCACGATGGAAATGTATTTATAACCACAAACCTCCACTAAATTATCTTAACAGCCTCTAGCTGTTGCGCTGATGGCTGAAACAGCACAGTAAATTACTGTCTCACCGTACAAAATTATACACATCGCTATTACACCATGTTTCAGTCCCAGCCTCTCAAAAGCAGAGCAGATTTATTCTTATTACCCAACTGAGCTCACCCACCAGCACACACATGTGCCCTGCCATGTGTGTACTCCCAAAACAGAGTAAATCCACCAATTTTGGCACAAATGCCCCACCCAGCACACAACAAGCACTCACCTTTCCCCCCTCCTTTCCCATGTCTGACTGACTTTCTGCTCACCAAGTTTTCCTGTCTGGCAGCTGGACTGAGTTTTCAAACAGGCTGAATTCACTCCTAACCTTATGCGATGAACTTCAAGGCAAGGCACGTGTGAGCGAACTTGGCTCAGGAAACTTGGAATTTCTGAGCACGAGACTGCAGGGACTGAGCATGCTGGGATGCAGCTTAGGAATGGGAAGACAAAGATGAGACCGAAGGATGTTGGAGTCTGGTTCCCAGCTCTGTGATAGACTTGTTGCAAGCCCTGAAATATTCACTTAGTCCCTGTACACTGTAATTTCTTGCTTATAACGCAGGGCCAGTAAAGATCCAATAGTCTGGTAAGCAACTTAGCAGCACATGGAAAGGTTGGAAACCCACTGAGTGTCCAACCCCTTGTGCCAACCCTTTGCTCTGTTGGGATGTGCAAAGCGAAAATAATTTGTGTTTACAACCCATCTCAGTGCCATAATGCCAAACCCTGGAATATTCAGGGTAGGCATATAAGTATTAATGAGAGTTCAAAGCACAAGGACCAAAGCTTGGGGGAAAGAAAATGAACCCAAGCCCAGGCCACACCACTGGGCTTTGGGGACAAAAAGGATAAGGGAAAGTGAAAGAAGCAGATATGATAATATCCAGGAATATATACTGACCAGGAATGAATGTCTGAGTTACAAGTTGAAAAGCACCAGAGCTACATTTCTGATTGCGCTTTGGTGTCTTGTTTTCCATCAAACTGGTATTTTGTTGGTTTTTTTGGAGTTTTTTTGTTTTGTTTGTTTGTTTTTGTTTGTTTTTGTTTGTTTGTCTTTGTTTGTTTGTTTTGGGGTTTTGGTATGGTTTGGGTTTTTTTTGTTTTTAAATATATATAACAAGTCAAAAGTCTCCCAAACTTTGAAAGAAAGAAATCCAAGGTTTTGGCCAGGCCCTTCCACACTGACAAAGGAGGGCTGAACCATGCCTAAATTACAGCTGACTCAGCAGCAATGTGCACAGCAGAGGGGAACATGTAAACCCCAAACACGTCATTCTGGCTTCTCATCTTCCTCCACAACCCAAGCTACAGTTGGTTAGTGGGAGGCTCCAGGTACAAAGCAATGCAAAGAACAGCCTTTAAAAGCTCTTCTTCTTAATTACAAATGCAAATCTTGAAGCTTCTCTTTCCCAAGTGGTATTCAGCAACTCAATTCTATCTGAAACTCCAAACGTGTCAGAGCAGCAGGTCCACACTTCACCCCAACCAGCCTTAATGACAACATTTAGCAGTGTTGAGTTGCTCATGGCAGACTCTTCCAAGAAGCAGAATGGTCAGAGAAAAATCACCAACAGAATATTGCCGTCAAACACCCCACTTAACCAAGAACTCATAAAAAAGCCTCATGAACATCCTGCACATTGCACAGGACAGGATTTGCTTTACGTCCCTTTTTCGGTCCCAGCCCACAGCAATGCATGACCCAAGACGAACGCTCATTGTCAACTCCACTGTGGACATCTAACACACACTCCTGAGCACAGCGTATTTTGCGAAGCACCGTCCATGACACCAACCTGTAAGATGCTCTGCCTTCTGCTGCACGTGAAGAGCCTTTGGTATTAAAAAAACCCAAACAAATAAACCTTGCAGGCAACCTTCTTCTCTACACATGACTGTCTTCAAATCTTGCTCCTCGATGCACCTCCCTGTGACAGCACATGATACATCAGCCCATCTGCATGCCAGCTGGCTGTACTGATTTGATGCTAAAAAGAGTGTATTGATTGATTCCAGTCGAAGCCTCAGCCAACATGTTTTGAAAGTGTTTGAGACAACGGCCTGATCCCTTCAGGCCCTCCCTCCCTCACACTTTGAAGGGAGTGTAAGGCAGCAGCTGAAAATGGCTTTGGGAGCAACTCTATGGATATGGTGCTGGATCTAGCTAGTCTTGGACCAATGCACACCCCGTTACAGGTGGAAACTCTCTGAAAAAGAAAGAGGAGAGAGCCCTATCTCTTGGAAAGACCCATCCTCAACTGTTTGACTAGTTTAAACCTCAAAATACCAATTTCGTTCCTTTCCAGTGTTTTCTTCATGGTATCAATTTCTAAAATTGCAGATATTCACATTATTCATATCTCATCTACTTCATAAGGTGCAAATTAGGAGTTGGTAGGAGGAGGCAGTTTCTCCCCCATCACACATCAACAGCGGAGGCAGAATTTGCTGAAGGATGAAGAAACAAAAAGATCTTACAAGCTTTAACATCTGTGACCTGCTCCCCTTCTGCGTTTGATACCAAGGGGTCAGACACATCTGGTCACCTCTCCTGAGCACAAATCTCGCCTCTCTCCCTCCAGGAGTGGGTTCCAAGACAGGATGGGACATCACTCACTTTGGTGATGTGCCAAATGCTTTGGGCCACTTCCCAAAGAAGGACCCTGGGGTGCTCACATAAGAAGTCCCGCAAGCCAAGCTGAAATGTTGTCCCCCCTCTGCATGGACAGCAGCCCTGAGGACTTTTATCAGGGCACTTTCTCATTCACTTTCCTTGGAAGGTGGCTGTCCTTCGCTGCTTCGGAGGCCTGTTGTGTAAAGCTTTCCCAGGCTCCTAATCACTCTCATCACCCTTCTCCAAAGACGCTGGTGTCAGGGGTCCACCCACACGCACATTGCTGCAGGATAAAGTCCTGATTGCTGGCAGGAAAACTTCCTGCTCCCTGTCCTGCCTCACTCCATGCACACAGAGGGTTCAGAAAAGGACCTGAACAGATAAGGCTCAGCTAAAAACTCAACTTCCAATTCTGAAGCCTTGAGCAGGGACCAGCCTACATCATTTCTCAGTATCTCCTGCTCAGGACAACTAAAAAGCCCCCATACACTCCCTGTCACTCCCTACACCCCATACCTTCTGCATCTCTTCTTTTTTTCCTTTCATTTATATTACTTATTCCCCTCCCTCAAAGGCTTTAAGGAGCCACGATCACAGAGTGCTCACTGTCTGCATGGCTGCCCCTATGGATAACATAAGGCCATGCTGGAGGTAGTAGTGGGGCTCAGCTGCCAGCTCTGCGCCCCTCTCCCCTGCCACCCTGGCCCTGCGCCCTGACCCCCGAAACAATGAGCCCTTCTATTCCCCACAGCCCGCTGGAAACTCCGGCCCAACATTATGTGTGGTGGACAGTGGGCGAGGCAGGCAGGGAAGGCGAGACGGGGGGAGAACACAAGCCTCAAGTCATTGATTCTTCTTGAGTCAAAGCAAACAAGGTATTCCTGGGAGCTTCCTATCTGGAGGGAGCTCTTTAGGAACAACACAGTGACCCAGAATCAAAGGAGCTGTGTGCAGTGTTGACAGCATGGAAGCAGAGTGGCTGTTTTATGCTGTCAATCAGCCAGAAGGGGCATTTACAGAGGGGCACGTACGGAAGGAGCATGGAAAAGAAAAGGCTCTGGCGAGACCACATCATGGCCTTCCAGTACTTAAAGGGAGCTTATAAAAAAGAGGAAGAGTGAGTTTTTACACAGGCAGATAGTGATAGGAAAAGGGGGGAGAGTTTTAAACTAAAAGAGGAGAGATTTAGATTAGACGTTAGGAAGAAATTCTTTACTGTGAGGGTGGTGAGGCACTGGCACAGGTTGCCCAGAGAAGTTATGGATGCCCCATCCTTGGAAGTGTTCAAGGCCAGGCTGGATGAGGCTCTGAGCAACCTGGTCTAGTGGAAGGTGTCCCAGTCCATGGCACGGTGTTGGGACTAGGTGATCTTTCAGGTTGCTTCCAACCCAAACCACTGCGGTTTATTGTGTTTGCCCCTTCCCGTGCTGGATGGCTCTCAAACACAGCACCTGTGGGAAAGCAGTGTGAGAAGGAGGGAGATCTGGAGTTGCTGACGTGGCCTCTATAGGAGTGGTAAGGGAGACTTTTAAATGGAGAGGCAACTACCGAAACCCTGAGCTGAATTACAGAGCCAACCTTCCCTTTTCCATGGGGCACTGTTTTAAGCCAAGAGCATTGAGGGAGCAGTAAAACCACGTATTTCCCCATACAAATAAACAAAAAAAAAAGCCAAAAGATCCTTAAATAACTATGTGGATGAAGATCTGAAGAACAGATCGGTAGCAATGACTAATAACCTCATTAAGCATCGTTACTGACATTATTATGAGATTAAAAAAATGCAGACGAACAAAAGCATCACCCAGTCCGACAGCAGCACACAGTATGAAACTTACCATGTGCAACACAGCTCTTCGAAGCTGAAAGTTTAAAAGACACCTCAGTGTCACCATTAGAGAGGAGAGAAATGAAGGCTTACTAGTCACTTTTGGATACAAGACGTAATCCCTGGTTGGATATTATGTTAAGTGGCCAGAAAGTGGATTTAGCAAGTCAACTTGCAACTTTTGGCAGCCACATGAAAGTCCATGGGCTTGTTCTGAAGGTCAGCGAGGAACCCGAATGGGCGAGGCAGCTGCTGGGATCATCAGCAAACCTTAATCACTGAAAATCTGCGAAATTCAGGAGACCGCAAATCTTTGACTCAAAATGTTATTTCCATCTTACCATATGGATGCGGGACCTGGAACTCCACCAAGGAAATGTCTAAATGCCTTCCAAAGCAAACGCCTTTGGAAAATACCAGGTTTAAATGGAATAAGATGCATAACAAGTACTGAAATGCTATTAGGACAGTATCTTCGATCCAGAAGACATGATGGAAATAAGTTTGGATGTGTCCAAAAGGCATGGGGAAGCAAAAGAAAGAATAAATAATAATTTTAAAAAAACCCAACCAGAAGATATTTCAGTCAATAGATTTTCTTTTCTGTCAATAGATTATTATTTCAGTCAACAGAGAGAACAAACATACA
Source organism: Eulacestoma nigropectus (assembly GCA_013397775.1). Lineage (NCBI taxonomy): Eukaryota > Metazoa > Chordata > Aves > Passeriformes > Eulacestoma > Eulacestoma nigropectus. The sequence continues at coordinate 7,607,415 of VZTE01005755.1, read as the reverse complement.
GCATTTAAAAATTCAGAGGCCATGTGAAAAGAAGTCTGGAGTAGGCAGAGACAGAAAAGCTTTTGAAGCAATGGAAAAGAAGAAACAATCTGAACACTTAATACAGAAATGTCTAAGAGCTGTTCCCAACCGGTCCTGCCTCAAAACCAGATTTAAACTATAAATAAAAATGTCCCATTTCTGGCCCAAGAGTGAACTTCCTACCCTGAACACACATCATTTTGGGGCGAGAGTATGTGCATTTGGATGGAGAAGTTCATTTCTAGGTATTAGTGTAATGCAGACAACCAGACTGATGCAAGATTTCCCAGATCAGAACCTTCTCCAGGAAAACTGCACAAGAACTCAGAAAAAAATAGGAACCAAATATGAAAACACAAATCCAGAGAAATCAGCCTCCCCTTCCCCCCCTAGGCTGCTGGATTTAGTCCAGACTCATTGGAGAAACAGGCACCACTGGCTATCTTACACAGCAAGAAACATATGCTTCCAGCACTCAGATTTTCCTCCTGTCCTTTAAAGGCACAGCTTGCAGGCTAAAGACAGCTAAGAGCAATTTTTTGACCAAAGCTGTAATTTACTTATTTACTATTATTTTTTTTTAATTTTCTATTTAAACACAGCAAGTATTTAAATTGCTGTATGACTAGATGCGATGGATGACATATGTACGATGGCATTGTGCAGGCTTGCATGCTGACCTTGAGGAAATCCTCTTTGTGCGTTGCAAGGTCGTGGCAGGCACACCTTGGTGCAAGTGTGTTTGCCTGGCAGCATGCAAATGGTCTGGATCTCTTCTTAAGGTCTCAGGTCTGTTTTTGTGAATCCACACGCTGAATGTTTGCTTTTTCTGTCACTAATAACAAATAAGAAAGAAAAGTGATCATAGACTTACAGAAGATCCTGAGTTCAAAGGGACCCTCAGGGAACACTGAAATCCAACTCCTGGCCCTGCACAGGACCACCCCAAGAGTCACATGATGCACCTGAGAGCATTGTCCAAATGCTTCCTGACCTCTGTCAGGCTTGGTGCTATGACCACTTCCCTGGGGAGCCTGTTCCAGCACCCAACCACCCTCTGGGTGAAGAACCTTTTCCTAATACCGAGCCTAAACTTTTCCTGACACAGCTTCATGCTGTTCACTCAGGTCCTGTCACTGGTCACCACAGAGAAGAGATCAGTGTCTGCCCCTCTGCTTCCATGGCAGCTGCAGACCACAATGAGCTCTCCCCTCAATCTCCTCTTCTCCAGGCTGAACAGATCAAGTGCCCTCAGCCACTCCTCATAAGGTTTCCTCTCCAGAGCCTTCATCATTTTTGTGGCCCTCCTCTGGATGCTCTCTAATAGCTTTGTATCTTTCATACATTGTGGTACCCAAAACCACCACATTGTGGTGCCCCCAGCACTCGAGGTGAGGCTGCCCCAGTGCAGAGCAGAGCGGGACAATCCCCTCCCTTGCCTGGCTGGCGATGCTGTGCCTGATGTACCCCAGGACACGCTTGGCCCTGCTGGCTGCCAGGGCACTGCTGACTCACACTCAGCTTTCTGTCCATCAGGTCCCCCAGGTCCCTTTCCATGTCACTGCTCTCCAGCATCTCATTCCCCAGTCTGTCTGTATATCCAGGGTTGCCCCATCCCAGGTGCAGAATCTGGTACTTTCCCTTGTTAAACTTCATATGGTCACTGATTGCCCAGACCTCTAATTTGTCCAGATCTCTCTGTAGGGCCTCTCTTCCTTGGAGGGAGCCAACAGCTCATCCCAACTTATTATCATCAACAAACTTACTTAGTATCACTTTGAGTCCTGCAACCAAGTAATTTTTTAAGATGTTGAAGAGCACTGGCCCTAAGACTGAGTCCTGCAGAACCCCACTAATGATCAGTCACCAACCATGCTCTACACTGGCTCCATCTATACAGCCTCCCACATTCACTGCCAATTTGCTGTGGTTTAACCCATGATAACCACATGATAACCACAAAACTGGTTTCACTTGGCAGCAAGGTGGAGAAGCTGCACAAAACGGCAGCAATTTGTCTTTCAGCTCTACTGCTGCTCTCTGGGTGCCCTGAAGTAAATCAAAGTCTCTCTTATTTCTTCCACCTCTAGAGATACATTTTGTCACCACCGTAAGTTGCTGAAAGATCCACCTAACCATTATGATAGGAAAGTGAGACTTTAAAGGAGTACTGAAAGGAAGGGCCATTTTTATTAAAAGCAATAATTTCCAAACCTTTTGGATCAACTCATCTCAGAGAAACCCCTGATGACCTTGGCACCCTCATCATCCAAATCCCTGACAGAAGTATTATGTACTTCTCTAGACCAGCTGCAATCGTTTCCGTAGCTTCACACACCCTCAGCAGCTTGCGAGCAGCTTGGAAGCCCCTGGCTCAGGTAGCAACCATAAAGCCAAGGTGAGTTTCCAGCTGTGGGAATGACCCTGAACACAAGTGCAGCCAAATCACTGACTTGCTCCGTGCCTCGGTTTCCCCATCAGACCAGACCTTTCAGGGCAGACGTGGTCTCCCCAAACACTCAGCACATTGAACCCCAGTTGCCTCAGCTGCTACTGTAATACAGAAAAATAATTTTTGTTCTGCCTTTGAGTCACTACTATAAATTATGTGCTTCGGTCTGGTAAACACTATTGCATCATGTCTTGCATCTGATATTTGCTAAAAGAAAAAGGGAAAAAAGTGGTTTCAATATCACTTCTGCTCTCTTTCAAAGAGAAACAAAGCCAGCTGCCTCGCACGCTTTTCTTAAGTACTGTTTGTCTTCCTTAAGTCCACCCTGTGCTTTGCCACCATCAATCTTTTACATCCACTGTGGGCTGCCAGGACTATAAGCCAGCTCTGGAGTCATGACAGATAGCTGAGGATTCACTCAAGCTATCTTAGCAAAGCCAAAGTACCAGGAAAAATACACCAGTTTCACCCTCCACACAACACATGGACTCCTTAACCTCTGTGGGCATGTCCACCTCAATTGATGCAATGCCTCGGAACACACGCGGGTCAGTCCTGACCAAACCAGTTTGGGTTTCAGCAGCTGAAGAGCTGCCCCAGCATGCGTGTTGGCAGGAAACAAAACAAAGACCGTCCATCTTCACAGTGAGCTGGACTACAACAGCTCTACTGCTTCTGAGAGTGGTAGCTCCACGTTCCACTATGTCACAGACGTGTAAGAAATGTTGGGTTGGAGGCACGTCAGGAGGTGTCTAGTCCAGACCTTGCATTTGAGGTGCCATCACTAGATCAGGTCAGCTGGAATTTCCTCTAGCCAAGTCTTGAAAATGTCTAAAGACTGAGACCCTGCAGCCTCCATGGGAACCGGTTCCTCTACACCATGACACTCTTACTGGAGGGGCTTTCCTAAGACCCAACCTGAACCTGCAAAGCTGGGTTGTGGTTGTTGTGCCTTATTTTGTCACCTTCTACAATCAAGAAGAGTTTGACTCCATCGTTCCCACAAGTATCCTCCAAGTATCTGCATGTTACTAGATCACAATTATCATGATGACAATACATCACCACCTGACTGTTTTCAGAAAATGCTACAGTGAGCAAAGGAATGCAGCCTCACACTCACACAAAACGACCCCAAAAGAAGGTTGTAGGGAAGAGGTCGTGTGTTTTGACTCATCAACAATGATGCAGCAGAGAAACAAGTTAGAGAGCGGGGCCTTTGTGCAGCATTGCACAAGAGAGCTGGTGTAGCAGGAGTCCTGGCAGGCACTGCCTTTGCAAGCAAAATGCACCCCCTGACCTGCAAAACCTTCTCTGGTGGAGCAAGTGTTCATCCCTCCTCTGAATCATGGGGCAGATGACAACAGCTAAAATATATTATGGTCTTTTTGAATCAAGCTGGGAGATTACATGGGAGGAGCAGGGTGCAGCAGGGCAGTTTGACAGATGGAATAAGTGCAAAGTCATGGAGCTCAGTGCTGTCAAAACTTTCTACAAAGAACTTGTCAGAGGACTTCCCTGAGTCCCATCAGGAGATCCAGGTGACATAACTGATGCCCTTAAGCCTCTTAACTATCCCTCCCTGCATCCAGGCTCAAAATCCATAAATTAACCTAAACCAGCACTGGAAGGAACTTCTGGAGAATTTGTCAAATTTATTCCACTGCCTCAAAACAGATTCAGCTCTCTGAAGTGGAGTTTGGCCAACCTGCACTTCAGAACTGCCACGATGGAGACTCCAAGCCCATCCCAAACCATCTGTTCCGCTGCTCCACTCCTCTGGCAATCAGAGGTTAGGAAGTTTTTCCTACACTTGTTTCCCTTGCTGCAGTTCAAGCTCAGCACTTCTTGGCCTCCAACCACTGGCCATGGAGAACAGCTTACTCCCTTCCCCTTCACAGCTACCTTCGACATACTCGAGGACTGCTATTTCTGCTCTCAGCCTTCTCATCCCTAAACAACTCCATTTCCTTCAGTCTTTCTGTATTTTTGCTCATTTTTTGGTTCTTTTTTCCAGCGTGTCTGCAACTATTTCCTATTTTTGGTAGAGGGTAGAGCATTTAGAATGAGGCATGGCACAGCTGAGCATGGGAGTGACCGATGAAAACTCCTTAGAGAGAAGAAAAAAAAAAAGGAGATAATTTTGCACAATACCCATCTTTTGTACTTTGCTGCAGAATAAAGGGATGTTCGTTCTTCTCCCTCCTATAAAATTTCATCTCAATCAGCACTGTGCCAATCTCCACCTGGCATCTCCACCATTTGACAGCCTATGACATCTCTGCACTAATGGACCTACTTCAGTCCACATCCCACATTCTCATTTAAAGAGAACATCCTTACAATGCATTTGGAGGTGGGATATGAAGAATCTACTTCAGGAACCAAAAGAAGCCCTTCATCAAGGAGTTGCCCCTAGGAATAAGGCTGCAATCAGCAAATCAGCCCTTTAACCTTTTCTTGCTTGTCCCATCAGAGAGGAGTAGCTCTTCCAATGACCTTGATTAGACTGCTTTTGCTTGATGTAAGAACAACCATTGATGCACAAAAGCCAAACCCAGATAAGCCAGCTGGGAGGAAAAAAACAACCCCAAAGCACTAAAGGACTGTAAAACCAGTACACGATGAGAAGCTTTTGTTTTAGTCAGAACTGCAGACATACATCTCAGCCAGACAGAAAATACTCTGACTTCATGGTACATAAATGAGCAGGCAGAGCGCACTGATCTAACGATAGGGAGCTGAGCTGCTCTATGACAGCACTTATTTTTCACAGTGCTTCCCTGCCAGACAGTCCACCCCCGAGCCCATCGTGCTGGGCAGCGGACAGACACAAAACACCGCTCTAAACCCATGTCTAACACAGGAGACAACAGACAGGCACGTCCAGCAGGAGAGGACCAGGAGACAGTGAGTCAGTACAGGACCAACACAACGTGCGCTGGTCTGGGCTCGTTGGTCACACAATTAAAGCCCACGGTTTTGTTTAGGGGTTGGGGTTTTTTTAAAAATCTGTTTCACGTGTATTTTAAGGAGGAGCCAGGAGGAGAATTAAAAGACGGTTCTGTGCTTTGTGGCTACATACAAGGAGACCCTTTCATGCATGAATGTCAGAAAGGCAAAAGGTAGAGACAGGCTTTTTCATGGGGTCTGTAGCACCAGGACATGGGACAATGGTTTTAAACTAAAAGAGGGTAGATTCAGACCAGATATGAGGAAGAAAATTTTTTAAAATGGGGGTGGTGAAACACTGGCATAGTTTGTCCATAGAGGTGGTGGATGCTCCATCCCTGGAAACATACAAGGCCAGGCTGGACGGGGCTCTGAGGAATCTAGTTGAAGATGTCCCTGCTCATCGCCAGGGGATTGGGCTAGATGAGTTAGAAATATCTCTTCCAACCCAAACTATTCTATGAAGGTACAAAAAGTGTTTGTCTGAAAAAAAGCAATTAAGCAAGAGGACGAGGGAGCTTGATGTCCCAAGCAGAACAGAGGTGAAAAGAGGTATTTTGGTACCTCAATTACCTTTGACCTTCAATTATTTGCTTAGCTTTTATTATCAATATTACAGTAGCATTTACAGCCAAACTGCCTGGAGTCTACATGAACCCCTGTCTGCAGTCATGAGGCTGAAAAAAGGCACACTTTGTGTCAACCTTTAAGCAGTCGTTGTTTGGTCATTTAAATGTCCCCCAACAGAAGAGAAACTCACAACACCAATATTTCCCAGACTGTTGTACAAACAGGTTCCACAATCATACATAAACACAATCCTCTGAAGTGAAACAGAGCAGGTATTGCTGTTAATGCAGATTAATGATGCACAGATCAGACGTGGAGAAGAGTCCCCTTTCCCAACCACCTGGGGTGGAAGTTAGAGAGAAAATTTAGCGCTTTCCTCTCTTGCCATAGATCTCCTTGAAAAATAAAAGCAAAACAAACCCAGGCTTATAAAAGCACAGCACTTCAAGGACAGCGTTAGCAACACACCCATGTGCAGACACATACATTTGAAACTCACTTGTCATAGAAAAAATAAATCTATCATCTACCCTGTGTCAATACAGCCAGAGCAGGAACTTCAAACCCCATTAGCAGCATCCTGCAGCCTGAGACTTCTCCTTTGAGGTCTCAAAGCAGAATATAAACCAAAGGTATAAGGAAAGCAGCAAAGCCAGCGATTCAGCGCCTTCCCTTTGAGGCCGTACAAAAGCGGCGTAAACCACCTTTTGTGCACGAAAACCAAAGTCCAGCCATGTGGGTTTGTTGTAAATGAAGGCAGGTTTTACGGGAGGAAAGCCATCACCCTCAGACTCTGTACCAGCAAGCTGCTCTGAACTACTCTCGAGGAGAACTTGATCAACACCCCAATGCCCTGAATGCACACCACAGCTGTATAAATACAGTATCAATAATAATGCATTAAAAAGCAAAGGGATGGGGCACCACCAAGTGAGACACAGTCCAAGCTAGAGGCCAACACCTTCAAATCCAGCCACCAGTGCAGGAAGCTGGTGCAACTAGTGTGACTGGAAGGGAAGTCCCACTGACCACAGTGCCGGGACCGCTCCAGCACAGAGATCCCCTCGAGTGACATCTGCCCAGCATCGCTTCCTGCCTCGCGGAGGCTGTGTGGGCTGGCCGGGCACATCTCAGCACGGCCGCATTTCCTCTTGGGGGAATGAGGATGTTTTGAAAACATAGGTGGCTTGCAAAGCACTTTGGGATGTATGTGGATGAAAAGCACTCTTATGCACATCGATAATTAGCACTAACTGCCGGCGTGTCACACCCTCCATGTAGAGCATTTAGCAGATTTATTCAGCTCGTGCTGGAATGCCAGAGCACAAGCTGGATATTCAGACAGTGATGTGAGCACCCTTTCACGGGGCAGATGCTGGGGAGCTAATGATGTTTGATGAGTTAAGGCCATTGGTGACTCAGGATCCGCAATTAGTTGATTTCTGCGGGAGGAAGGTGCTTTGCTCCATTAAGCTAAAAGCATCCTCCACAGTTCAGCATGCACAAAGTCATTCTGTCCATCTCCCACAAAGCCTGCCTACATTCATTAGGGGGTTGATATTTCCCACATAAACACTCAGGTTTACCTTACTGGACTCCCTAGCAGTTCCATCCCACAGCCCCGTGCCAACATGATATTCCCTCAAAGAGCATGAGGCACACAAGGAAAGGATTGCCAAGAGCAACTGGACACACAGTCTAATGCAAAGGGATGTGGTTCCACTGATGTCCACGGGGCTGAACCCATTTCGGGCAAGGCTAATAACACTCTATCACAAATCAGACACACCCCCAGTCCTGCTCTAGCCTGCAATACGGGACTACAGACATCCATCTCCCTCTCAAGGGTAGGCAGTGATACTTCCATCAATCAATAACAGGCACTGGGGAGACACCAGCTGCACTTGTTCTGCCTGCCATTCCCGAAATGCACGCAGGCAAAAGCAACAGGACCAAAGGATGATCTAGCTGGTGTTCCCCCAGGAAGGGAGAGTGCACAGCTCCCGCCCAGAGGCTGCATTCCAGTCAACTGAAGGCTGGCTGAGGCTGGTCATTGGTGTCAGGGAGTGGGACCCCTGACATCCTGGGGAGCGATGTGCCGAGTAATAGGACGGCAGCGCGTTTCTGAGCGCTAATGCTCGTGGCACATGGCAGGACTGTCAGGCGCAGGACGCAAAGAACAGTTACTTCTTTCAGTGAGTAGGGAATGTGACAGAGTCGGCATCTGGACCCTCTTTTTACAACTTCTTTGAAGTGTTTGATCTCAGCCGCTAACGACACAAAGGCTATCGAAGCGCTACTGGTGCTATCTTCAAAGGGTTCGGACGTTCAATGATTAATAGGAACCGTGCACGGGATGGGAGAGAGCGACTGTTATGGGAATGCTGGGGGGGGGATCCTAGATGCGTTAGTACCTTTACTCTTTGGGACCAAGGTATTCCCAGCCTCCTCAAAAACACACGACTTCAAAGGCGGGGGTGTGACCGTCGCAGGTCCCGGGTGAGCCCAGCCACCGCGGGGCGCAGCCAGAACGGCCCCAGCGCCGAGTGTCCGCTCCAGCCGCGGCCGTCACCGCCCATCCCACCACCCCGGGGCAGGGACAAACCGGGGGCCTCGGAGATGCTCCCACCGGCCTTCCCCGAGCGGCGGGGAGCCACGAGCGTTCGTTCCCCGCCCGGGCAAGGGGCCCCCCCCCTCCCTGCCGAGCCTCCGCGGCGCCGGGAGAGGCGGCGGCAGGTGCACCCGGGCTGGCGGCGGGGGAGCGCGGATGGAGGCGCGGGGGATGGATCTCGGCTTTCCCGGGGCCAGGGTAAGGATGAGATGGGGTGGGCTGAGACTTACGTATCTCCGTAACTTCTTCTCCGGCGGTGACTTTCGGAGCCAGCCCGAGCACACCACCTCCCCGCCGCTCATCGCGGCAGCC
>VZTE01005755.1:7536180-7593318 GCA_013397775.1 Eulacestoma nigropectus | reverse complement strand
AGCTTCCTTTACTTTCCCCCCCCCCCCCCCCCCCCCCCCATGCTATTTTTACCACAGAAGAGAAGGAAACTGGGAGTTTTCCCATTTTTTTCTTACCTCCTCAAAACAGAAAACCATTATACAACTGTTTGGTGGAAAGTGCACCAGGCAATGCTCCAGACACAGACACTATTCTGACATAAGCATAAAGGCCACTTCATCCTTGTTTTTCCCCAATGAGACCAGCAGCTCGGTATGGACAGGACTCCCTCCATGGACGCTATTTGGCACAATGGGGCTTTGACCGCAGCTGGACCCAGGGCAAGCAACCATAAAACAAATGATAATAAAACAGGCAGGGAGAAATCTTCGCCGGGCTCCCCTGCCCACTTACCCAACCCCGGTGTACTCTCACATCCTTAGGCATTACTTCAAGAGCAGATGGTGCTCTGTGGTAGAGCAAACGAGCAATTATCCTCCTGACACCCTGCAAGGCCTCCCCACATGCGATTGCAAGAAGTTACTTCACCCCAAGCTAAGAGCTGTTGTCTGGCTTTTCAGCATAATTGGATGTAATCAAGTTTAATTTGGTTGGTGCAGTAACTCTGAAGACTTTTGTAACTGGATTACTGTTGGCTCGACGGTCATGTGCCATTATATCTGCTGGCCGAAACAGAAGCCAGAATAAAAACAGATGCTTTCCCCCTACTCCTCCTTCCAGTGACACCCCTCCAGGATATGAGCTTGCCCTGTACAGCCAACATAATGAACTAAAAATTCTATTAGAAGAAGGAAGTCATTGCTGTTGTATTACGTTCAGGCCTCTTCTACAAAGTGTAAATTACTTAGAATATGTATCTCTACATTTGTTTACAATTGTTGACCGTGCACAGCTTAGAGCTAAAACTACTGGAACACAGACCTACTATGCACATGAGCTTTTAGAATTATAAATCTTATTACTCTAACTATGCAAGTAGGGAAGCTGAGACCATGAGCAGGAGTGAGTGGCTGATGAGGATGGACTCCCCCAGGTCCTATGTTCCACTGTACACCACCGTCTGAGAACAAGGAGTATACAAAATGCTGTTTATAGCAGACCTATAGCTCTACTGCAGGTAATCTACAGGTGAGAGAGTGGCATCTGGTAAATGTAACAAAGCCAGCAGAGTAAAGACCTTATTTTCAGACCCCCCAACTGCTACCAGTGTTAAATCATGGAAGAAGCATGTGAAAGCCATCATGCTTTAGGTCAAATTTTGCAAATTCGAGAGCCTGTTGTCTTTTGTAAAGCCCGTCAAATACTGAGTGTTAAGACACGCTGATATCCTCCTGACAGATGCTGAGGCCAGGCAAACAGAGACTGAAGTATGGCACTTTTTTAACAGTAAAAATAATCACTGAAGCAGCGCATGGAGGGGATATGCCCTTGTGGTTTCAAAGCATTTTAGCCCATCTAGAGTGTATTATATTCCTGGCTGAGATGTCAATTGCATTTTAAACAGACATCTCCTAGAAGTCTGAAGTGTGAAGAGACTTCACTGAGATCAGAGCAAAAGCTGCTCTGCAGTTGCCATTCCCAAATGCTACACAGCAGCCACCCTCCCAGCTGAATGCTGTTAAGCTGTAGTTGCAGGCATATGCATCTCTGGTTTTGGCCAGATGGCTATTTTAAGTTTCTAATGATCTGGGAAATGAACACTTCATAATGTTCTATCTCAGAGGGTTTAGCACAAACTTTCTTCCTTTTATCCATGGCAGCACTGTTACAGATGCTATTGGATCTCAATTAGGGACTGGAGTAACACAGTGCTAAAAACATCGTGTTTTAGCATGTACTCCAAGGACATGGCAATATAATCCTGCCTGGCAAGTCATCCATCAAGTTCATTAACAAATAGGCTCATGAAATTTGTTAAATACTTGAACCTTATACTTCCTAAATCACCATGAACGCTAATAATTTATTAATGCCATTAGTAATAATGGAATTTGAAAGACTGTTTGGAGCCACTGCATAAACTAGGCCCTCGGTGATTTGTATGGTTATTTGAGTTTTGCAGGTGGCAAAGTTCAGCTATGGAGGGTGATCTGGAAAAGCACCACCCATGCCTGTTTACAGGGGCACCTAAAGCATGCCTTTCCCAGCGTTCCAGCTGCTGTGCAGAGCCCCATCTCGGCAGCTATGACACCACGGACAGGCTGCTGAGCCAGCCTGAAAGCACATGGTGATTTATTTACACTAAACAACTGCAGAGGTCATTTCAAGTGCTTCACAGAGATGCCATCGTGTGAGTCCAACCTGCCAAAAGGAGACCTCCTCAGTTACAGTGATGACAGAATCTCTGCAGTAGGTAAGTACTCATGGCTGGATCTCCTGGAGCTGCAAACTGGCTACTGGTTGAGCACTGAGTTTCTGTAACTTTGTGCAGAAATGGGAGAAACCTGTTCTCAACTCTGACAGGGGACCCTGGAAATTGAACCCTGATCCTGACTCTTGCTTCCCTCCACGGCCTCTGGCAAATCCCTTCATCTGTCACTGACCTGGAGCATCCCAGCTGTGTGAACAGCCCTGGCAGCACTGACACTAAGAGGTCAGTCAGCCTTTGAGTTGTCTGTGGTGGGAGTTCAGCTGTCTCCTGCTTGGGTGTGCAGCCCACGGCCACGCATTCATCAACAGAGCAGCAGCAAAGCTGAGGGACAAGCAGAAAACAGGAGACCTGTGTCTCAGAAAAATAGGGATCATATGCCTGCTTCACACAGCTTAACCACAGTACTGAGCACAGAGAACCTAGGATCTTCAAAGGGCCATCAAAGATATTGGAATTATTGCTCAAAAATCACTTTGAAGGTAAAGTACCTTATAAATAAATACTATAGTGTTAATCAAGTATAATTATTTTCCACTGTGACTGGACATTTAGCCTCTTTTTGAAACCATGGCAGATAGTAGGGAATAGTCCCATACTGAAACTTAAATGTTTACACGATTTACCCAGGCCTCCTCCCAGAGCACACTGATTTTTTTCTGAGCAGTTTGCATACTTTTTTGCCAGCAACCTGTATGATCAGTGACTTCTAAAAATGCTGAACTCCATTCTTTCAGCACAAATATCAGTACATTAACCTGCTGAAGACAGTAAGATACACAGCTATCAATGAAGAGCAAACAGCAAGATCAAGCCTTGCAAAGAAAATTAAAAATCTACTCTGTTGGCTGCCCCGAATTATTCAGAAAAAAAATCAATTGTAAGAGTAATAAAAATAAACAGTAGGATTGCTATCTCTGAAAGGCCCCAGGACATACAGGGATAGATAAAAATCACTGAAGCACAGTCTAGGATCTTAGAAATGCCAAAAATGCGTTTGAAACCAGATCAGTTGCAAACATCCTGCCTTGCTTCTGGTGTGGCAGTGAACCCAAAGGCAAACAGAGGGAAGTCTCGTGGGCAGGCGCCAAGCAGGGATTTGGTTGATTTGGGTCAGTTCCATGCTTCTGCCACACATCTTCCATAACCTTGGGCAAGCAGATTAATTGCTCTGCACCTCAATTTCCTGCAGTAAAATAATGTCAGCAATAAGAGCAACATGGATTCTAAAGTAATTTCATCCGTATTTCACTCTCAATAGAGCCTACAATTTCTGATGTAGCTGGTACATGACTTTTAAATGGCCACACAGTCTTGTCCCTCTCTTGCCCTTTATGTGAAAGCTCTCCCTTTACAGCTTCTTTTCTGTACACCTTGTGCAGCAGACACTGCGGCACAGCAGCCATAAAACAACGGGAGCCATAATTTCTTTGAACTTGGGGTCAAACTTGTTGTTAGCCAAGTCTGTAAGAACTCGTATAGTAAATTACATATGTCTCTTTATCAGCAGGATCATAAAATAAAACTTTACAACCCCTCTGAAGGTCATGGCTCTGCAACAAACAGTAAGACAAAACAATAAATTCACCCCCGAGACCACCATTTTTGTGGCTTTGGCAGCTTTGGTTAGATCTGAGGAAATTAGAACTCTGTCAATCTTTATACAAGGTCTTTCTTATTTCTCCTTTGGACCCATCTCTCATTTCTCCCTGAGTGTAAGGTAAAGGCTAAAACAACAGTCATAATGGCTGTAACTGGTTTCAGCAACAGCAAAGCCACATTTATCTCTATACACACATTTAATGGAAACAATGACAAAAGTGTTTCTTGGCAAATTAGTCCCCTTCACCCCCTGAAGAAAAACACATCTATAAGCTATTCCCAAAACAATCAATATTAGTCCAGCAAGCAAAACTGTACGTTATGTTTCCCATCCAAGTCTTGGCATTCCCTCAAACAATGTGATGCTTTATAAATTACAACTACTACCAAATAAGCCGGAGAGAGAACTGCTGAGCTGGGCACCTTGCTGCTTCTCCCTCAGGTCTGGGGGCCTGAATGCAGGTAATTCAGCTAAAACCCCTGTGCTGGTCTGCTGACTTTTAAACATTTGGTCCAGCAATGTATCTTTTCGTCTCTGCTTGTACAGAAGGTAGTACAACAGTCCAGGATCTGAACACTGCCACAGAATCACAACATAAATCATAAGGGAGAGAACAGCCAGCTCTGCTCCTAGCTTCCAAGTGTGCATTTGCTCTCCTGTGGATTTAAAAATGAGAAGACTGAAACATGGTGTTAGTTCTGCTGGTATTAGTTTTTCAATTAAAAATAGAGTACTTCGGGATACTTTGATCTTACACATTAAAAAATTAAGTGAAGGGATTATCTGATATTCTTGAAGTGAAAAAAGCAGACGTTTTCCTCTAAACACTCTTCTGAGAGGCTGGCATTCAGTTATGCAAAGTTTATGGTGTAGCTCTTTTATCTGCCATCACTCTGTTCCAATGTTGCAGCTACCGACACAGTAGTCAATGACACTCTTTCTTTCGTCTGAAGCTAAGTGAGGACAAACTTGAAAAGAGGCAAGCACGGGCTGCCGAGGAACTGAAACTTCAAGAAATACTTACCAAAATGATGCTAGCAGAGATAGTGCTGGTCACCTGGGCTTGAGAGCTGACTGCTTATTGCACTAAAAACACCCCAGTGTCAGCTACTGCACTGCATGGTCAGCCTAAGAGATGATTCCTGTGTGCAAAAATAACAGCTTTTTATTTGAAGAAGTGTCACAGTTTTTATCTGGCTTCAGTCACTGTCAGGGTGCAGACTCTAAGAGAAGATGTAGTAAGGAAAGCTGCTTAAAGTAAGAAAATCTTGGTGCATTTCCCTGCCTACATGTCCAAGAGAAATGAACTCCCCGTCCCTCAGATTAACTTCCGTTTCATTCTAGGAAGGGAAATTCAAAGGAAATACATGACATTCCACATGGAAATCCCAGAAAAAACATGTCGCATTCCTTGGCAATACCAGTCCACGTTATATATACATAGCATGAGGTGAACAATGCCAGCCTGGAGGGAAACAGTGGCTCCCACCCTTGCTGGCTACCCATAAATCAAGTTTCTCACAAGAACGCCAATCTTGGTATTAACCCTGAGCAGTATCATAATGCACAGGGCCTCAGCCTCTTCTCTCTCTCACCACTAGTGAAAACAGCACATGCTGAAGGCTGTTACCAAGACGAGACAACCTTTCCTTCCCCTTCTGAGCCATCTGGTTACCTCTCTTGGGACAACCCTGCTCAGCTCCTGCTTCATTAGCCAAATTACTGGGGGTAGTTTTCTTGAGCTTTCAGACCCAAGGGCAAAGTCCCCTTAGCTCACTGGATACCCAGTTCATCAAGCTCCTTGAAGTGAACCAGGACATGTAGAAGACTGGGGAGACTCCTTCCTCATGGACACCTAGTTGGAAACACACAAAAAACCACTCACGGTGCAGCCTTGTTACTTCTTTCTTACATCTACCTATCTACAAATCAAAGATTCAACCTTTACCTTCAGTCCTGCAACAACCTGAAAAGGGCAAAAGAATGAAAGGTGGATTAGACCAGTTCTTTGTTCTTGCAGTGTCACCCTGACAGCCACCCTGCAAACCTGTTTGAAGCAGTTGTGTCCTTCCCTGTAACTTGTGACTCATGCCACATTAACCTAGAACTTTTTGGCACCTTCCAATGTCTTGTTTTTTTACATCTTGTTTTTCACCTGTCGCTGTTTAGCCCCATCTTGCCCATCAGATCTGGCATCTCACAGTGGGATCAACAACCTCCCGCTGATGCCAAGCCCGACACAGGCAGCCCAGAGCTGCTGTTGGGGATTGACAGCAGAGTGGACAGGAGATGTTTTGCCATCCCCCCACTCTGCTCTCGGAAGATTGGCTTCCAGTTCAGGCTCTCTCATTTACAGCGACTGTGACAGAATCGGTGACTAAGGATCTCAATAAGGACACCTGCTCATTGCAAGTTATTTAGGGAACATGCTATGGATGGGGCTGTTTGGCAGCTGTACTCTTTCCACGTCTTTCTGCAGAGAGAAGTAATTCCAAAACATAAAGGCTGGCAATAACACTTAAGACAAGATACTAAAGGAGAGATGGTCCAAATGCAGGAAGATACTTGGGTGTCTGATGTAGGAACTTCTCAGTGGTTTTTCAAAGGGAAAGCAGGTGCTTGAACCGTTTTGTGGAACCAGACTTGCCAGCTCAGGGCTGTACTGGGAAATGCAAACCAGCAAACGCACAATTAACACCTGCCTAATCAAGTGGATGAAGGAGACATGAAAAAGCCTTGATATGCAGGAGATGTCTCAGTGCACGCAAGATACTCCCCGAAGTAATGACCTCATGGCGATGTTGCTTGCATGATCATAACAGGTAAAATCCCAGCCATGGAGCACACCGAGACAGGTGTCACATGCAGGCAGGTGCCACATGACATAAACAGGTATTTTTAGATACTGCAGGTGCAGTACTACACAGCCTTACCAGAGAGAACTGTGACTGCAGTATTACCAATGCTAGTTGATTACTATTTTTCAATCTCTTCCATCTACTTGGAAGTCTTCAGGGCTGTCCTGCAACCACTTCACGTAGTGTGTGCCAATTTACACAGGTTTCATCAGCAGTAAGGCCACTACCTTGCTTTTTCTCTATATACATTGTTTATACTCCAGCCGTAGTGGGCTCCAGAGTAGCAAAGCACTATGCAAATGACCATTTGCTGGATTGCGATAATTTGGAAGGGAAGAAGGATGCTGGAAACCCTCAGTTCAAGTCCCAAATAAATCACTGGTTTCCAGTTGCCTTAGGCAAGTCACTTGGTCTTCCCATAATAGTCTTCAAAACAGAAATGAGTATTGCTTTACCTGGCAGAGAAGCTGAGAACATAAACCCATTAGAGACTGCCAAGGAGTTCAGATCCTATAGTGATAAGCAATTACTTAATACGTAGCAATGCTTGGGAGCATCTGTTGGTTGTTTCGCAATAAAGACCAAACTGCTTGGTCCGATGAGCACATGAGAGATTTCCTGAATAACAACAATTGAAAAGCAAAGCAACAAGAAAACCCCACCATGAACTGCAAGTTGGCTCTGGAGAGATGGATGGATGAATGAACTCTCATCTAACTGAACATTTCTGTCTGCTATGAATGTGTGCTTTCTTGGAGACAGAAAACAGATACCTTCTGCAGAAGTTGTGCAACTAATTTGGTTATACAGAAAATGAAACCTCTACCAAAGACACTGAAGGAAATTCTCTGATGCTGAGAGCTACAGTTTTATAACAGAAGAAGAAACCATACAGAGTTATAAAACAACCCAGAGTACATCTTTATTGATGAGTCACAAAATCAAACATCATTCACCAAACTCACTCCAGCAGTTCCAATATGACATTGTTCCTTGCTAGGTTTGGCTGATTTTTCCAAGGTAAACAATATTTGCTTTTAACTCGGAGTGGGGAGAATGATGCTTTACAGTAGCCATTTCGTGACAGCAAGTGCATCACAGCCATGACAATATTTTAGGTCACACTTCCTTATTAATACTTCACATAAAACCCCCTGCTACCTTCCAACAACACTTGTTCAGTACTTCCACGGCTTGTACTAGTCTCATGAGAATCGTAACCCTTTAGTTTAGTGGGATTTATTAATAGTCCTGAAGTGCACTGAAGACAAAAACTGCTATCAAATTAACTGCCAGTGTCCTTCTATAATCTCAGCAGAACATATGTTATTTTCAATAGCCCAGTATTAAATTGCCCAAGAGTTTCATTGATATAAAAATTATCTTGATTTCCCACTAAAACACACTCAGTCATATCCTGGTATGTTATATACACATAGTTACACCAGCAGTTTTCTCCATGTGAGACAGCTGCTGAGCTACAGGAGACAGGAGTGAGAAAACCTGGGGAAAGGAATAACATCTTTGATATTGTCAACTCCCAAGATGTACTGCAGGTAGCGTTCAAACCCCATTCCGAAGCCTCCATGAGGAACTGATCCGAACTTTCGGAGGTCTAGATACCTGCAATTTAAACAGAGAGTTACACTTGCAGCACGGTTACGCTCATGTCATTAAAGAGAGCTTTTTATCTAGGGTTTTGCTTTCCATCTTAATTCCTTGCCTTTGACCCTAAGCAGTGTGATTTCTGTGTTGGTCAGGGGTGTGAAGAAGCAGAACTGTGTTAGCAGAAACCCCAAGTTTGAATCCATTTAAACCAGCATAGCTATGCTTTGCCAATACCCTACAGCCATGTTTTGTTTAGGAGCAAGAACTTATTTGGGTACGCGGAACAGCTTGAGCACCATAGCTCTGCTCATACTGAAAAAAACACCTTTGTAGTTTTAGTACCTAAAATATTCCTAGCAGAGGCACAAGCCCAGGTTCCTAGAGAATCACAAAGCACTTCCATTATTGGAGATGAAGCTCTCTGGGCTTGTCTAGCCCTTGCCATGTTGGTGTGGAAATCTGTCCTGCAAGTTCTTTCATTTTCTGTTCACTTTTCAATAGCCTAAGTCATTTCATTTCCAGTAATTTCTTCAGAAGCTTCAATGAGTCTTCCTGTCTGTCTGCTCAACATTCCTTCTTTTTTTTTTTTTTTTTCTTTTAAGGTAAGTATGATGGCTTTTTGCTACTTTTCCCCCAATCACTCTTACAGACTGATTCATTTATTTCCATAGTAAGCCAGAAAAAAAACCTTGAACATATCTTCTCTAAAAATGAGAACTGGAACACGACATTTTATTTTGCAGAACAGCACCTGTCGTGCACAGAAAACTCAGAGAACGTTTAGAAGCAGATACTCCAACTATATGGGTGTCAACAAGATTATGATGATTCTTCTATAGTTACCCATTTCCCAGCTGGACTGTGGCTGATGTGATACTGTGATTTGCAGCTATAAATTGTCACCAACAGTTTTATTTTAATAGAAGTGAAAAACATCTCAGTGGTTCTATTGATTTGTGGGGTCACTCCTGAGCTTGCTGAGGGCACAAAGTTATTCTTTTTTATATGAATGCACTCATAGGAGGGGATTGAGTGACTCCAGATGTATTACTTGCTTCTAATCTTGGTGCATGAATATTTCATCATCCCAGTTAAAAAAAAATCAAGTGCACTTAAATATAAATGCATATGTTTTACTACTTACGCAGTGGAGTGGGGGTAGGCGGGGGGGAAACACTGTGAAAGAAATTAAGATTGGACTGATTGCAATAAATGGCTTCCCAAATTTTACATACTGTTAATGAACTGCAAGGAAATATTATATTTGTGTGTATATATACTTATATATGTATAAATATGTAAAATACATGTTATGTATATCTGAGTGTACTTGCTTGGACATCAGAACTTTCTGTATTTTAACAGAGTGAAGACAAAGTAAAGCCCATGATCACCCTTGCTTGCAATATAAAAGTACTCTCCCAAATTCTACAGCTGCAAGGTTGCCCTGTCACTCAGTTTGACAGTATGCCTTTCATACCATGAAATACTGTTTTTCCTTACAGCTCATTAACAGCAGTTAAAATTTGGGAAACAACTTATTACACTCAATCCAATATTCAGGTTTTTTCTTCCCCAGTGTTTTTCCCCTCCCCTCCACTGCCCAAATAGCAAAAAGAGAAGCAGAGCTTACTTCTTCCTAGTAGCACTGACACACAAAGTACAGTTTGCAAGCTGAACAGCAGGCCCAAGAGTGGGACATGTTTTCTGATGACTGGGACCCATGTGCTTTTCTCTCTGTGCTGCTGGGTGTTAGCTTGGCTCACTAAGGCTTGGTGTATGCACCCCACACCTTGTGATGAGGATTACGCTTAGGATATGAACACATAGGCTGTGCAACAGTATGGTGGTCTTCATCTCTATCCACTTTACACAGACTACATTAAGAAGAACTTGTGTCTCTGCAAATACCCTGGAACTGCTCCTGGGGGGCTCTGCAGCGCAGCTTTACAAGGATTTGCAAGGAAGGTGATGGGCAGACCTGATGCTGAGGGTGGTGACTCAGGAAACAGGAAAGACCTCATAAATGTGAGGGATATGGGGGCTGGCCATGGCAGATCAATCTGACCCGGCGCAGGAGTTCTGAGCAGAACAGGCAAACCAGCTGGTAACTACTTTAGCTGTAACTAGGAATACAAGTAACAGCATAAACTTTTCTGATGATGTCTGTAAGTGCATCAGCCTGTGCAAAGGCAGTTGAGACTAAGCCCAGCATCTTCTCTCCCTTTTTGCTGGCAACAGAGTTTATAAAGTCATCGTAAGAAGATGAAATAACTCAGCTTCTTCCAGATGAACAATAATAATAAATTCTACCCTTGCTTATCCAGGACTTTGATCTGTAGATCTCAAAGCACTCTGAGAAGCCATTTTGGCAAAAGGAGTGAAACAAAACCCATCAAAGTTAATGGAAAAAGTCCATTGAATTAAATGTGCTGAGGATCAAGACTGTGAATCCTTTCTGATGACTGTGCATAGAAGAAGCAGAAAAATTGAAAAATTTTCCATTCTTCACAGATGAAAGAAAAAGTAACTGCCTGCAGATGAAGAGAAAAATCCCTTTAGGCTGGAAAATGTTCCCTGAGGTTTTCCTTCATTTTATAGTCTACAGACATTAGATGTTTCTCACCTCAAAAAGAGTCATGAACTAGTCTAGCTGTTTTTGCTAGTAGCTCATACTTAAGAGAGCTGAGCACTCAACTGGCAACTGGTGGACTGTGCAGCATTATTCTATAGGGGAAATAAGTTTCTGCGACCCCAGCTAGCCCTGCTGTTCCTGTTCTGGACCTCAGGACTGGTAGGTCTTCAGAGATTTGAATCTTACTAAAGTGTGTGCTGTAACATCCCCCAGCAATGAATTCCAGGAGCTCGTTATGTGCCACATTAGAAGAGCATTTCCGTTCATCCTTTTAAAGATTTATATTCTTTTATCATCATCATGAGCTCCCTGTGTTGCACAGCCAGGCACTATGAAAAGCAGTGCTCTCCTAGTGACCATTCATAAATGGAATGTGTTCTTTTCAGTCTCTTTTCAAAACAAATATAATCTCAACCTTTTATGCAATCCCCTTGCTATACTGGAGCTTCTGTGGCCAGTTTGAGAAAAGTAAGGCTGAAAGAACAAAGATACTATACTCTATGAAACTGAATATTCTGCTGGGGGGATATGTGTGTGTGTGTGTGTGTGTGTGTGTAAGAAAAAAATCCTTGACTTTCTGCCTGCCTCTGTCTGACCCAGCATAGTGCTCCAGTTTCTTCCCAAAACAGCAGTAGTAGGACCAGGTAGCTGCCAAGGGCAGTGATGGGCTACCTGTTTTCACTGGGCTCTGAAGAAAGTTAAAGGATGATGTGAATGTAGTCACGGGCCATGGGCCTGCAAGTGGCTCACCAGTGCTCCTTTTCCCTAAGCCAAACTCCTCCTTTTTACCCTGCCACCCAAAGACCCAACAAAACAAAACTCTGACATTCAAGCTTCAAAGAAAATCAGAAGTTAAAGAGCCCAACACAGCTCAACCTTCTTCATCCAGAGCAGGGCCAAAACAACACAGTAACATCCACTTGAAGACAGCAGACAACACCTGCTCTGCTATTGTGTACTTTCACCAGCGTTACACCAGAAGATCAGAAAGGTACCTGGACTGTAAAGAGTTCAGTATGAGACAATTGTCTCCACTGAAGCATATGATGATAATCAGAGTAAGGAAAGCAGTGCCTTACACATAGGAAGACTGTCTGAAACTCTGCTCACGCTGATGGTTGTGGGAACACATTGTTCATTACAAAGCACCTGCTTTGTTACTTTTAAGATGGCATGCGGAGGCTGCAAACAGGATCAAGTCCTCTGTTTACAAGGCAATATACTTAAAACTCTCTGGTCACAGAGAAATCAAGTGAACTCCCAGAGTACTCTCACCACTCAACTTTCCCACCTCATTTCCACAGACCTCTCAGTTTAGCCAAGATCATCATCTACAGCTCTGAGCTATTTTCTATCTACAATTCAAAGGAAAAAGTGTGAAAATAAGATAAAATAGCTACAAAATCATGCCAAATACTACTCCAACTCATATTCTATATGGAAAGAAACCTGCACAACAGGAAAGATGTAATGTACTGAAGAAGACTCACAGAGTTTGACCATGTCACTTTATCTATTTTTTAAAAAGCTTCCTAAAAGGTAGAAATGGCAAGAAGCAGAGCAGTATTTCAGATCATCAGTTGCCTCTGCCCTACAATTCTCCCACAAACAAGGCAATCCTGAAACTGTCCTAGAAACAGTCAGACCCCACAATATCCTCTTGCTTAGTGGGGGAAAGAAAACATGTAGAATCAGAGATACGGCAATGGTTAAGGAACTTCAAAGACATCACATTCAAAAGTCAGCAAATACTATATTTAAAAAGGAATGACTCAACTGTTCTTCCAGGAGTTTTTGAGCCAGCTTTGGAGACTCAATTCAATCATTAAATTGGCGGAGATTAGTCTCTCCTGCCACCTCTACTGAAAAGATGCTGGCAAACCACCAACCTGATTTTGGACTGCAGTTCAGAAGCATCCAGAATTAGTACTATCCTGCACCTTCCTAGGACACTAGACCCTGCTATGGCAGGGGGTAACAACAGCTTTCATCTTCTCCAGGAAGTTACATTGTCTGTGATGGAGTGGAGGGAGTAAAGAGTCTCCAAAACAAGATTACAGCAGGAAGAGTTTCCAGAATGTGATCACTACATATCACATGAAAATGCAAATGGGTGTCAGGCAATGTCCTAATCTTTTTCTGAGGGAAGCATGAGGCAGGGCTGTGCTATCTTAGTAATGCTGGAAGGCTCTGCCATTGAACACCAGACTTCCTCAGGCTGTATCTCAGCATCTAACCACACAACTTACCACCCTTGTTCAGGATAACCCTTCCCTGAGATAAAGGGATACGGTGTATTCTGGCCCAGAAATACAACAACAAAGGAAGAAATTAAATTCACCACACATCCATGTTTGCACATGGATAATAGGAAGATCTGCTGTACACTGGGTTGTTCCTCAGTGATTTCATATTGTGGGAAGAGGAGAGTGAAGAACCTATACTTTGCTTTTTTTCAAGGCAGCCTTCCTAATGATGAATCCAAAAACTGCAGAACATTTGAATATACTCTTCTAAATTTAAAATTCTCTGCACTAGCACTCTCTCAGTAGGTATGATGAAGTAGAGACCAAGAAACACTTGTCAAGAGGAACACTAAGAACCTTCTGTCGTTTTAATAGGTTAAACTGTTAATTCAAAGGTTGATCTGTCTCCTTAGGAGGACAGTTTTAATTGCTTTAACTGCTTTGTTAGGGAAGATTTTTCGACCCAATTGCCCTGTCAATTGCAAAGGGAGTTTTTCATAGACCTATTAAAGATCACAAATTGCTTGTGGTTCTGTAACCTGTTTATCTCGTGCATGGTGGTCAGAATCTACCCAACTTCCAACACAGCCCAATGATTTAATATCAAAAATCATTATGGGTTGTAAATTAATCCACCTCACACAATCCTTAGAGGAATGACCTGTGCCATGAGTGGACAAACTGGAAGCATAAACTAAGAAGCATTAGATTAAACTTTGTTTAAGGGAACTGGCTATTTCATTTAGACTGGCAGTGATGGTAGGGCAACAGGGCTAAAAAATGTTCTCTCAAGAACCAAACCAAAATCAAAAAAAACCAAAAACCCCCAGCTGCTTAAATAGTCTCAAAAGAAGAAATAGAGCTTGCAGAGCAAGGTAGCATCTTACCATTGACAGGCATCTGTGAGTCCTAATCTGTGAAACAAAAAGAAAACCCCTTGTAAGTAAAGGAACAGAGTTATTCTGCACAAGCAGCACTTGCCTGGAAGAGGATGCTACAAGGAAAGGGAAAGTCTGGTGATCTAATGTACGAAGCATGCTTAAGGAGACAAGAATCCTGTTTTTCTCTCTAAGGTTATGCTGGTTCTACAGCAAATAGAATTTAAAGGTCTGAAGTATTTGGGCTCAACAAAATCAGATCCTGAGGACTCAAAATTGAGAAAAACATGTGAAAGGAGGTGTGACTTACTAAAGACACACCCCATTTGTACCTTGAAACGCTTTCTATGACTTTCTTGACAAACAAGAAAGTCTGGCTTGAAACTCCACAAGGACCATTCTCCTCCTCCTGAGGACTGTGGACTCAGATACTGGCAAAAAGTTTTGACTGAAAAAGTTCAGCAGGCAACATTGTACTTTAGATCAGTTGAAGCATGCCTGCTTTGGAGAGTTTACAGAGAGAGTAGCAGGAAGCACAGGGAATATCATCAGCCTACACTAACAACTGAGAATGTTCTGGTGATTTTAACTGCCCCCTGCCTTTTGGATTCATTATGCTGAAATAGATTTTGCTCTTCTCCACTGACTAGATATACCTGTGTGAGCATGTGGCTGATTTAAGCAACAAATTAATTCCCAGTGTGCAAATAGTGTTACTCTGGGATTAACCTTCCTCCAGCATTGCTTTGCACAAGTGTATGACTGGCCCAAACAGAAGTGTTCAGGTGCTGGATGGGACTTTGCACAACTTGATCTCATGGAAGGTGTCTCTGCCGATGGCAGTGGAGTTGGAAGTAGAAGGTCTTTAAGGTACCTTCCAACCCAAACCATTCTCTGATTCTACAAGATTTTTGAACAATCAGATAGGCTCCAGAGAATAACTGTCTATGGAGAATTACCCCATGTATAATGTCAATTATTGTTAATTAAACAGCAGCTTTGATATCCCAACATTGAAGTTGGCCTAAAATTACCAAAAGTAAAAAGATGCTGCCCTAAGGCAGCAGGGAAAGAAGAGCCCACATGACACAGTATAGGCCTTGGGCAGTTTCAGTGAAGCTTCCCACGAAACTGTTAGCAAAGAACCATATTCTCTGAAATCAGGCCCGTCACTGAGGCCAGCTGCATCACAACTGGGAAAGCTTCTGACCAAAACTGCAATTCCTCAGTTACACGTGATGAGAGATATCTAAGTTCTGTATATGTGATGACTTCCACCTTCACAATCCACTTTCAGCCACAAAAACTGTGAAGAAAAGGCTTAAGGATGAAGTGTCCGACAGCAGACCCTGCTCCACAGTCGCAGCAGAGCTGAAGCATTCTCCTGCCCTGGCCTCGTAGCATAAAGAAAACTTTTCTTCTCTGATGAGCTAAAACAGAGAGGCCCTTTGCACACCTACAACGCAAGCACAAGAACTTCTTCACCAGTTTGCAGTCCCCTACTCAGATAAATAGATATTGCAAAGACAAAAATAGGCTTCTTTTAAATACTATTAGCTGCCCTTGCACTCCTCAGTCTTGCCAACCACTGAGAGCTGCTGAAACACTCTCTTGGTCAGGCTAGTCTCCTGGCATCTGTGGATTTTCCGTACCTCTGTAAGCGTGATTCAAGGAAGGGCAGTCGCTCCTCTCTCAAGCTGCCTCCACACAACTCCCCCACTCCTGGTACAAGGAGATCAACAGCTGCAACCTTCAAAGAAAGAAAACTAATTGAAGTCATGCCACACAGTCACACAGTGATTAGCAGAAGAACAGTTGACACTGATGGTTTTTCATAAAACCCTACTGTAATTCTTCCAGCATCCAGAACACTTAGGTAGGGATTTGCACATACTTGAAAAGTTTCCTGTTGACAGGAGAAGGCTGGGAGGAAATTTTGCAAGGATAAACATCAGTAATCTACAGAAAAACTAAATGATAGCAGTGATGTCCCAGACTGAGGACATCTACTGCAAGTGGTTTGAAATGAATCTCACCAAGTTACTCTGGTGACAACCTGTGTGGGGTTATAAAGAACCCAAGAGCAGCTCAAAGACAGCAAGACACACAGGCAAGTTTTCTGAAGCTCTGATTCCCATCTCTGATGCTGTAGCTTGTGTTCAGCCCTATCTACCCTCATTCCTTGAGCCAGCTGTAATGGATATGGTAGCAATGGCACTCATGTGCTGGATCCAAGTGTTGGGATCCAAGTGTTACCACTTAGGCTGTTAGGTTTGGGCTATCTGTCTTCTCTGGTTTGTCTCCTAGGATTATTTTTCTTATCCCACAGCTGAAATGTTGCTAGAATTAAAGCCACTGAAGCCACAGTGGTACATGGTGGGGTAGTTGCTCTGTTTAGCAGAAGCAATGCCTCAGGTTGTCTCAGTTCAGTTGGGGAATCACAATTTCAAAGCATGAGACTTGATAAAGAGCTTACTTCTTGTGCCCATCTGCTATTTGAGCATCACATGGATGCTACATTTGGATGACAAGAGAATCACAGACTGCTTGGAGCCATCCAATTCTAGGCATTTCACCTAACAGTACAGAAGTTTACCAGGAAAAGAAATAAACTATGACAAACTTGTCTGAAGGGAATTAAGCAAAAAGTTAACAGTATCCCAACTCTGGAATCTTCCTCCTCCTGTTGTTCCCGCTTTGGATATTTTTTCAACAACAGAAAAAAAATGGACAGGATCACCTGATGGTCACATCTTATCTTGAACTTCTTGAGGGCAGGCCCAGCATATGATGTCTATCAGTAGGCCAAGATATGTGCCTAGACAAAGAAGTGGTGGAGGTGTGACCCATGGACTCACTGTGTGTTGAGGTCCATCTTCATTGTCCCGCATGTAGAAAGGTTTGAGGTCATATGGGTAGTTAACCACAAACACAGGAACGTCACCACAGTGCTTCACCAGGTACTTCTCATGTTCTGTTTGGAGGTCACAGCCCCACTGTAAAGACAGCAAAAGGGGCCTGAGAATCTGCTTTGGTGCCTCTTGCCCATGGCAAGAGACCCAGCAAAATCCCTGTACATAGAGAGATGTGCTACTTTGAGTAACATGAAATCAAGCAAAGCAACTTCTTATACAGGTCACTGGGAAGCAGACAGCTTCACAAGTTTTCAGGCAGAGCAAAGCATGGAATATAATTTAAGGTCACAGAACAGGGCCAGATCGTCCCTGCATCAAGCCCAAGCATCGGGTATCAAATTAGAAAAAACCCCAAACAAACAAGCAAAGAAACCCCCAACCAAAGAACCCCAAACCACACTCTGCATATCTAAGGGGAACAGGCACCTATCCAAAGCCAGCTTACTCGACCCAGCAAACCAGCCTTATTCCAGTATTACCTCTGGTGTATAGAAAGCAGCTTTCCTAGGCTGATTGCTCTCTTCCCTGCTGTGTCCTGTTACACACTACATTAATTCTCACTTAAGAAAACCTAGCATTCTATTAACCAATTCTTTTTTTATCAGAAACCTTGGACATTTGCAATGCCCTTCACTTCCCTTTTTTCCAAGGACGTTATAAATCCTGTGGCTTTTGACTTGAGACCCCCAGTGCATTTACAGGACATGCAAAGAATATTGGGGGAATGGAAGGGGAAGAGGGGAACAGACCTCCCCCACACTCTCTTCATACTAAAATATCCCAAGTTTGCTGTCTCAGATCCAGGTAGTACACACGCAAGATTTGAGGTTCTACACCCACTTGTGCACAGAGATGAGACAGTTACCCAACTGGCTATGAGGGTGGCTTCAGCCAGAGGATTATCTTCCTTGAAGTATCATAATGAGATAATGATTAAACAATACACACATGAGATGAGCACCACCACAAATGCTGTCCCATACTGGAGGGGGTGTGTGTTTGAAATTGGGCAAAATATGATTTTTAGGAAACCATAATCTAACAGCTTTAGAAAGACTAGCACGTTACTCTTTTTCCCAGTCCACATCTATGCTTTGGAAAGACAAGGGATTCCCTTTACCTACATCTAGATTACACGGTATTTTGACATGGTATTGGTTTATAAATCCTTGTCAAACTTTCAGTGCTATCCTCTTATCTTTCCTTTTTTTGTGAACTATTACAGCAACTTTTCTTAGATGATTGCTACTGAATCTGCAACACTCTCAGCACTACTCACATACAGGAAAGAGAAGTGCCTTTGCTAAAGCCTTGGTCCTTCAACTGCAATCTCATCACTTCCTTCCCTGAAAGTGTTACATGTTCTTCCACTACAGATCTCACTCCTTTTATTGGTCCCATTTCAACCCCAAAGGGCAAAAGTTACACCTGATTTACAACCCAGCAAACAAAACACGCCAGGAGGCAGATAATCTGTGCAAAGTAACAACTTTGTGGTATGAGAGAGAGATAGAGAGAGAAAGGAGATTCTACGAAGTTCAGGCTCTGCATAGGGACAAACCAGCTGGCAATGACCTACCTCTGGCTTGAAAGTGAAAGTTTGAGGAGCTTGCTTCAAAATTTCCACTGCTTCACTGTAGGAAATTCTGCAAGAGGAAGAAAAAAGTCTTTAAGATAACTATGAAAGGAATAACAAAGTTTTCTGGCTAAGTGCCAGCCTGGAAAATTAAGGAGGCATTTCCCCACCACCATGCCAACTTGTGTGTAATGTCAGACTTCCCAGCAATGCTTCTTTGGACAGAAACCAAAAAGCATTTTATACGGCAAGAATCCTATGTCTTCCTGTGCTTCAGCTACATGCAGGGCAGGAAGTGCTACGCTCTCAACACTTCTGCATTATTGCAATGTTGCATTTCAGTCAGAAGTGAGCTCTGCAGAGAATTGCTTCATAGAAATTTGTGGATTTTTTTTTAAGAAAACAATATGTCCTCATCAGCATAGCTACAACAACATAGCTCTAGTTCAGGGTGTGTTAGGCAAAAATAACATCTCAGGGTGCAAAGGGCTTGTAGCTCAAATGTTTCCACTTTACTTTGTAAAAACCATGAGATTTACGTGCAGCAATGTTTCTCTACTTCTCTGGCAGATTTGAGAGCAGATTCTCCACCAATTTTGACCAGCACAAAAGAACAGCATCATGGCAAAGCAAACAGAAAAAGTGCAGTGAACAATGCTCCAGGTTTGGTAACTGGAAATCAAGACTCAATGGAAGATAATGCGGCAGCCAAGTTTTCCACATACCAAGCAAAATGTTGTGGATAGAGAGAAGAAAAAATAACATGATCACAATAATTTCACCTTTGTATCACTGGCTAAATCCAATAAAAAACTGAACCCCTAGGAGCACAAGCTCTTTACAGCCACTTACAAGGTTTCACTAAAACAGGGAAGGCTTCTGGAGGAAATACCTCAAGAAGAAATATATTGCTCCACATGTTTGGGTTATGTGAGGCCACAGACCAAATGAGGTATGTTACTGGCACAGGTTCAACACATGTAACCAATGTGTGTAAGCCAGGAATTCCCCAGATCTGCCAGCAGCTGAGGAAGAGAGAGACAGAGAGGGAAAAAGAGACGGCCTGACTCTCTCTTGTTTTCCTTGGAGCATGGGAGAAGCTGAGTGCAACTTTGTCCTTTCAGGAATATCAGTTAGGTCCAAAGAGAGGACTGAAATGGGGAGATGGTAACTGCACTGAGGTCTCCCACGGTGCTCATGCAGGCAGAGGCACAACAGAGATCCATCATGATCCTATTACCCAAGTGTGGCTGTAGCTGCTTAACAAGATAACCAAGGCTGGGATGAGCACAATGTTCTGTGGGATAAATGGAGAGCTCCACCATTTGAAGAGGCAAACAGGAGTAGGGAGGAGGTGGAACTCCTGGGGGCCAGGGAGGGAAACCCAAACTCTTCAGTTCTTTAGCACAAAGAGAACTGGGATTAGGAGTTATACAATCAATTGGAAAGAGAAAACCAATTGGGATTTTTAAGTATCATCAAATACTTTCATAAAAAGAGAGTCACTGGGGTGAAAGTATGAATGAAAGCAGAGCATCAAAGCCAAAACCAAGCAAGACCATGAGCAGCCACTGTACAGGTACATGCTGGAAGGAGAATACTCTTGAGGATCTTGTTCAGAGGAGCAAAAGCCAAAGGCCAGTGATTCGGGTGTCAGTCTCATGCAGAGGTGAAAGGGTATACCTGACAAACAGTAAAAGGGAACTGCAACTCATGCTCTTTTGGAGACATCATGCTAACCCAGAAGACACTGAGTTGTGAAAGAAAAAGAACAGATACAAATAGGAACTCTTTCCCCAAAAGCCCTCTGCAAGATCATTTTGAAATAGTACTTACATCATAAATTTGTGCTTCAGTATTTGTTCCAACCTGCCCTTGGTCAAAACAAGAAAAACATAAACATGTAAAGCTACCCTTAAGGGTTCAGGGGAAAACTCAGGAAAGTGACCTCCCTCTATACTGTAATTTGTAGGACTGCATTCTGATCTAGATATGGGTCAAAATCCACTCCTGCTCATTTGATGCTAAAAGGGTACCCAATTATTGAAGCTGCTGATTCAGAGACTGCCAGATGAAGTGAGAACTACAGTTCTACCACACTTGCTACCACCTACAGAAAGTTGTGTGTCCTGTCTCTGCTGGCCTGAACAATCACTTAAGCTCAAGCTGATACTTAGCTTTTCACGGCTTCTTAACACAGGACAACACAGTAAAAAAAAAAACCAGCTAAAAAAATTAAGCCTTCCTATAGCCAAGAACCCCCAAAACACATGACAAGATTGCAATTCTTTCCTGTCACATGCATTACCTTCTGTGCAGGAGCAATGTATTTATGAAAAAGCTCAACATCATGAGGACATTTGGAGAGCACAGTGCTTGTCACTGTCTTGAAGAGATCTTCCATAACCTAATAGAGAAAAAAGGAATGCATGAAAAATGAACATTGCTTAGGTGTCCCACACTATAAATGAAACATGGTACACATCAGCCAAAGGGTACAGAAGGAGCTTCTGTCCTTTTGCATAGCCAGACTGCAAAAGAGGGAACCAGCTTGCTAATGCTCCTAATTAGCAGTCTTGCTTCGTAGCTGAAGATGACTGGAACCTTTATTTTTGCTATGGGTTTAGGGCTTCGGTGTTGGCTGATGGCCTCAGTATCTTCAGTCAGGTATCTCCAGTGAAAAAAATCACAGATAAAATATTCAAGCAGCAACCCTGGCCAGCCACGGACACATGTTACAACCATTTGTGGCTCTGGTCTCAATTAATTCTTAGTGAGGCATCTGTCCTGTAATGAACAATTCCAGATTTATGCTTTGTTGTTAGAAAAGGCAAAACTGAAGGAAAGAGAATAAACATGTAGTGTGTAGAGCAAGCCCATCAAACAGATCTCAGATAGAGAGACTCTGTGCAGTAAGGGCAAAGTGAACATATACAGAGATGAGTAGAGAGCTAAAGCAGAGGACACATCAATGCAGGGATGTTTGAGAAACTAAAAAGATGTGGTTCCATTTCCCTAAACTAATGTGAATTAACTAAATGACATTATCATCCAATTTGGATATACTTATCCAGTAAAATGGGCTTCACTCATTAAGAAATTAAAATGCCATTAAAAGCCCCCACATGGGATGCTGCTGCATTTTCATCAACCCGTTTTCTCTTTTGGTTAAGCAAAGCAGACCATCCAAGGCACTTGCTGTTGTGCAGACTAAGAGTTCCCATGGCTCCCTGTAGTCTTACACTAGCACAAAGCAGGTTGACACCTGTGGTATCAACTGATGATCATCCCATCTCTTCTTCAAAATCACCCTCCTCTTCTCATCTCCTTTGTAAGAACAGAGCAATGCAGCTGGGGCTGCACGTCACCTCAGCCTGGGATGGGACAAGGTTTTCCTAATAAAAACCATCTCAAAGTTCTGGCACATTCCTGTTTGTTTTTTTTTTTTTTTTTGGTGAGCATAACAACTTCTTCATTAATTGCAGAGTTGACAGAAATGAAGTTTCCACTAATAATACTTAGGTGAGCAGCAGCCCCTAGACACCACAAAGCCTGTGACCATGAAAAGATGAACCTGTTGTTCAGTCAGCAGATCTCAAGAAGAAGCAGTAGGTCTATGCCTTAAAAGGAACCAGATCTTACAGGGTAAGAGAACACAAGGCACAGAAACAAAGCAGCCGGGCTACTGACATAGCCAAGATGAGATTTCAGGCATGTTGTTCAAACTTATGTTTAGAAGAACATCCTTCACACCTGTCCCAGGCTGCTGAAACACTGCTCTGTGCTGGTGAACAACCTCTGCATCCCACCAGCCTAGTGAAGCTGGCAAAGCAGTCCATTTGGACTCCTCTGGAGCCAAACTCAGACTCAAGACTCCTGCATCAACCTGGGCCCTCCTTTTAAAAAGGGGAAGATGCAAATAGGGGAAGAGCATTATCATATGCAGATGAACAGTTTTACCCCTCCTGGTACTCAAACACAGAGGAAATGAAAAGCCAGCATTCCTGCTGCTGAGTGGCAAATAACCAAACAGTCAGCTTTGAACTTTCTTCAAAGTAGCTAGAAAAAGGCTTATGCAAATGAAATTAGAAAACTTCTTGGCAATTCATCTGGTTTCACCAGGCAGAGACGAAGGGATTTTACATTAAGCTTCCTCTTTCTAGAAAATGAAAGTATCATCTGGTTTCAGAAAAGCATGTTGTTTAATTAGCACTTTTTTCCCTCACTGTGCGATAAAGTAACAATTAGGTTCCCACAGCATTCAACATAAGCTGCTTCCTCTTGTGGAAAAAAGATGTGGGTGGTAAGGGAAAAACAATCTGAGAAATATTTCCAGGTTTGAGACTGAGGTTTTATCCTGGCAAAAAAGACAGACACGTGGGTCATACACCGGCCTCCTCGCTGCTCTCATTTCTGCCAAACGTGTACTAGGCACAAACACTAGACGGAAAAAAAAAAAGGAGGGAAAAAATCTCTCAAACTGAGAATTTATGTCTTTAAGCAGATAGTTTAATGAAGGACTGCAAAGTAGGCTATAAGAAAAATGAGTGGAGAAGTGTAATCACTGGCTTGCTGGTTTAAGGGAACACATGAGTTTGAGATACAGATGAAGTGATTGGTTTGAACACACTCTTAAAGAAACATGTTTGACAGGAGACTCACACAGGGAAAAAGGCACTGGAATCACAGCAAGTAGCTCATCTCAGAGGTGGGATTCCAGATGTCCCAAAAGCCCAATAATGTGGTTGCTTCACAATGGCAATGTGGAAACCGTGCTGGTAGGAGGGCAGGCAAGGAGGACAGAGATTAAAGCTTTCTCCCTTCCCTCAACCCTTTTACTTTCTTTTGATTTTCACTTTTGAAACTTCAGCAGTATCAACCTTGGCCTTCCCCAATGTTGCTCTGTTATTTAATGGTTAACAATTCAATTTTGATTAGGAACAGCTCCCAAGGGTATTGCTTAATTTTACTCTGGATCTTTTGATACTGCAACTTATCCTCTTCCCAAATAAAATTATGACCAGAGTTGAAACAGAGCAAATCATCAATAAAACAGCAGTAAAAGTCAACAGCAACAACTGTACACTCCAAGAAAGGTTCAAATAATCATCTTTATTACATAAGAAAAATCACATGACCTGCCAGTAGGATTTTTATTTATTTATTTACCTGGGGCATATGGATGCAGTGTAGACCACAGGCTACACTATATGAAACACTCACCAGTGGACCACTGTTTGTTGCCTCCATGCTTGCTCACATGCACTGTACATGTGTGCACACACACACACACACAGAGGGGAGGATTCACATCCTTCTCTCAGCAACACAACCAACAGCTCAGGCCCCACTCTGGAAAGATGCTGTTGCTGTGCAAGGAAGGAGACTTGTCTGCCAGACCACTGCTTCACTGGCCATTGAAGCTGAATGCTGATAAAAGTTAGGGAAAAGAACAAGCCTCAGCTATGGCAGCTGGATGCCACCTCAGACAAGGAACCGACAGTCCTGCAGATACCTCAGTGTTCCTAAAGAGAGTTGTGCAAGACACTTAGAACAAACCTTTCCCATGTGATTACCAGTGTTTGCTCCCTCAAGACCGCAGTCAGACTTGCCCAAGTGCCTCAGCCTTGGTACTGAAGACAGAGTGCTGAGTGCAAGCTAGTCTGGAAATCAAATCACATACATCTTTTAGATCCAAGCTCTCTAAAGCTGACACCCAAAATTGGTGCTACTGATTTCATTTCACGCCTGAACTCCCCTCTGTAAAATGGAGGTAACAATGGTCCATGTCACTAGGCTGTAATGACAGCAAATTAATTTTGATGAAGTACATAACCAGTGGAAGACAATACTTCTGCCCTCAGGACAGAGCTCAAATACTGAGTGTTAAATTGTATTCTCCATCTTAAAGAGATATATTCTCCATCCCTTAAAGAGACAGTGGTGCTAGGATGTGATCTTGTTAAGGAAGACTAACATTACGCATAAACTCCTGAAAATGCCCTCAGGAAAGGTTTCTTCTGGCATTTCCTAACTTTACAGCCTAAATAATGTCTTTTTTAGTAGCATGGCTTTGTATGTGCTTTTGATGAAATTCAATAATGACTGTATCGTATAGCCTCTCTGAGACTCCATTAGTGTCATGAGTGAAGGGGGATCCTTTAGATCTACTGCACTGCTGAGACAGTGGAATGAAAAATAGAAGATAATGGCCTACAAAAAAAAGCTACATGACACAGCTTTGAAGAGAGAGAGAGAGAGAGAGTGGTAACAGGCATCTCAGAGGACAAATGAAACTGGAGACCTTGGACCTCCAATTCAGGTACTCTAGGGCTGATGGCTCTAGTGAGCCCAGACACTTCCACAATTGGACCTCTTCCACTGTCTGCCTGACCTTTTCCTAAATCCTTCTGTTTCTCAACCATTTTGGAGGAGAAGCACCTTGGGGCAACCGGGCCCAACTTCTTAAGCGGACTTATGGAAAGAGGCTATAGAAGTCCCTCCTCAGATACCCTTACATGTACCCTGTACACTAAAGCAGAAATACTATCACCCAGCCATGCAGCATAAAGTACTGCACTGAGCACATGGGACTTTCCACAGAAAGTATTGTGAAACCAGTATTTGTGAGAGTTGAAGCTTCTTTGCAGCACTAAAACACGTTTTGGCACAGAACAGAAATGTAGATTGCATGATTAAGACACATGAGACTTCACAAGAACTGTGCTACTAATTTAGGAATAACTGAGCACTACTCTGTGCAATTACAGTGGGGAAAAAAGGCCACTGCTGTAAGATTTCAGGCTCTTTGTTCCCAAATACATGTAACTTGGTTATTAAATCTTCTTTTTTCCTTTTATTTCATAAGGAAAGCTATGTTTCTTTTGGAGCTTTGGCTGAAATATCTCAAACCTCCTAAGTGACTGGTAAACACGTAAATCTTTGTAGCAAGGCTCTTTAATGGTGTATAAGCAAATACTTCAAGATGTCCCTCAAGAAGCTGAGCATTCCCAGCACACTAACTTGCTCAAGTAAGAGATACTTAGTCCAAATGTTGAATAGCAATTTTAAAAATAAATTTTAAACAATCCAGCTCCTTATGTGAGCACAAAGTTCAGATGCTAACCCTGGCCAAGAGCCCCCAAGGCTTTCAACTGGGCGTTTTGCACTGAATAAAGAACTTGCAGATGACAATAAACAGACAAAATACCCGATGGGCAGATACATAAGAAAACATTGAATTTAGGTCAGTTACACCAGGAAAGAAACTTAGGCTTTAGAGCAACTGGCAGGGTTTTCTGTTGGTTGGGTTTTTTTGTTTTGCTTTGTTTTAAGAGAGATTGCCCAATGATTTAAAAATAAACAAAGTGGGAACTCCACTTCTGCAAGTAAGAACACCACAAAATTAAGCCTGTTGCAATACAAACTCACTATGAGGAATGCAAAATAATGGCTGCTAGGAGACCTTCTGTTATAGGGAAAGGTGCTTGTCAAAGACTTTGGGAAAGAGGGAAGATTTAAAAGCAAGCACAAGCTGAGACTTCACAAGATACTTAGCAACAACAAAGGCAAAATTGAGGGGGAAAGTTCCTCCTTTCCCTACAAATAAAAGCTCTACATATTCCAGAACAGTTCTCAAATCTAATGCTCTGAATTGTCTGAACTGGCTGTCTGTACTTCAAAAGCCAAGAAATTACGGTTCTCCACACAAGATATGTTGACTCTGTGTTGAAAGGCTCAAACACCACTTAACAGAAGACCCTGCTTATTATACTAGATAAAAGCAGTGAATATTTCAACCAGCTCCTGATTACCTAGAGAAACAGGGGGGTCAGGAATTAAGGTGTGTACATACACATAGGCTGTGCTCTAAGAATATATAATGCTGTTGTGGAGAAAAGGAGAGAGAAAAGAAAGAGCAGGATGCTATTCATGACGGAGCACAGACTCCCAGCTGGTCAGGCCACACAGCTGAGCACCATCCAGACATCCCAGATTCAGAAGCAGCACACAGAGCACATCAGCTTTGCTCTCAGGCCATGCTGATTCAGCACTGTATATGACCCCATGCTAAAGAAAGAACCACCTGGATGTTATTTTATAAATCTGCAGCCAGTGCCTCAGGTATTTTTCTTTATAAGGTTATTTCTCCAATAGCTTTCCACCGAGCTTATTGGATAAGTGAGAGTGTGTGTGGATGTTTACTCACAAGTCCTACTGGGTATAAGCTGGCTTATGCTGAGACTAGTAAGGTGCATTAGCATCCATCATGTGGTTAAACTGCAACTGAGAGGTCAATCCTGAAAAATCAAAAGCCAGCTGACTAAGGATTTCCTCCAGTCTTCTGCTAAAGCCACAGTGAACAGTGTATGCCAGAAACTGTTCTTTCTACTTCAGATTTCAAAGAGGCCTTTAGAGAGCACACCAAGGGACACACTGTTTAAACACCGCTCATTCAGTGGAAAGGTGCTGAACATTTTGAAAGGGAGAGTGCCACTTTCATTAGCATTAATCAAGCACATTTACATTCCCTGGCAATACAGCAACTTTGGAACTTCCCATTCAGATGAGGGCTGCGTGCATCTGTATCTTCCCTTCCAAATCCCCTCTATGGCCTCATCTCTGCTGAGCAAACCCTCCTCCTTGGGAAATACCTGTGCAACCTCTACGTGGCTCACACAGGGTGAGACGAGCTGTGACCTCAGCTGAGGGGAGGGAGCATAGCTCAGGGAGGAGGCAGGAACTCTAGTACCAGTCCTACACTGACATCTGGAGTACCTACCTGCATGATGTCCTGAAGGCTTTCAGTGAAGGACAGCTCAGCCTCCACCATGTAGAACTCTGCCAGGTGCCGGCGACTCTGTGAGTTTTCTGCTCGGAACGTTGGGCCAAAGGTGAACACGTGAGTAAAAGCCCTGCAAGGCAGCAAGAAACAGGTAGGCCAGGTCCAGCACACAACTGAGTCTGTTACATCTAAAGTCCTCACTTTTCTCCCAGCATCTAGAAACAAACATGTTTCCATTTCATCTTCGACCAGTTTAATGGCACTGCTGAATAAGCTGCTGTTACATTCCTTCATGCAGGCATGGAGAGGGGTTATTCACATCTTGAGATTGAGGGAGGTTGCACACACATTATTCAGCTTTCTCTGAACACAGGTCGTGCTCAGGACACTTTTTGTAACTGTGTGGGAGTAAAACCCAACATTCTGCAGAACTGGATAACTAGAGAAGCACCCAGATATTGTACCAGTCATGCCCTCCTCATCCACGTGCCTTTACATTTCTTTGGCTGCAATGCCTGACCTTCACGGGTGCTGTGAGACCCCAGTGCTCAACAGAGCAAAGTGGGCCCTGCTGCTGGAGTTGCTGGGCTGATGGACACTGAGGGGTGGCCAGTGAAGCCCAGCAGGATGGGAGGTGTACGGCATGCAGTCCCCCTCTAGTGGTAAGACAGAAGTCCATTGCTCAGAGAGCCATGGAGATAAAGAACTGGGCTCTTCCACACAGCTAAAAATGGTTCAGTTGAAAGGGGTCCATACTGCACAGAACACATCTGGGTTAGCCTTTGATGCTGAAGCAACCAATGCATTTCCTATTATGAAGCCATTTCTCCAGCCACCTTCTGAGGCGTCTATTTAAATATATCCTCTCTTGTTCTGTAGTCATGTCATGCTGTATTTCCACTTCCTTCGTGAGAAACCTTCCTATCATACACCAACACACCTTTAAAAGTTTTGATTTTACGTGGGAAGCTGCACTCCAAGCAATACCTTTTACACCATGGGCTATGAACACTTGGGCTCCTGGACACCCTCAAGCCAGGGAGAGCTTCCCAAACAGATGCTGTGACATCTATGTTTCCTCTCATGCTGCATGGGAAGAAAACCATGACTGGGGAAGACAGCAAGCTGCTTCAGAAAAACCAGGAACTGGGCAGCTTCTATCTTTGGTACATCTTTAACTTGATGCTATTTTTAGCTCCTAGCATGTAGGAGAAAAAGAACCTGACCAGTAGAGATTAAGCACAGTTTGACGCTCGTGAACGGATGCGTGCTGATTGCTGGGGCAGGCATTTGACTTGCATCTTGCTCTGCAAGCTTTCAACTTAAAAAGGATGTTCATTGAAGTTTCTGAACAGGCTAATTTTGTTAAACTGAAGTTTAAATAAACAAACACTACAAAAAGCATCATTTTTCCTTTGCCCCTTATGGAGACATCTGTGCTACAAATAAAGGAACACACACATTCTGTTTCACTCATCTGTTCCCTCATGTCACATGTTGGTTAAAGGTTATGATCCAAAGAAAGAGCACTTTCTTTTTCCTTGAGTTGCTAGTAGTAAACACACCAGAAGAAAGTTTCAGGTCAAGACTCTGAATTCGTAGCCTGCCTGTAGGTTTCTTTTCCCCATGGCTCTGTTTTCCCTCCTCCAAAAACCACACTTTCTGTCTCCACTTTGCTCTTGTACCCGCACTCTCTCATATATGACCACAGCATCTACAACCAGCTAACTAGATTTTACAGCAAACATCTTTCTTCAAGCATCATTTTCAGTGTGCCACTTTTCCCTCTGCTGCCTTTCTCGCTTGCTGAGACGTTACTGCAAACTTCTGTCACTACGTCATCCTCCTTCAAACTGCCCTTTGCTGAAGCATCTACAAAACCTCAGCAATGTTTAGGTAAGTGACGTACCAAGACTATTACTCACTGCACAGGTCACTCATTATTGTATCATCAGTTCCTTGTGATCCCCTGTCTGTAGCCACCTGTTGTCCTGGGTTATACAGAAACTCATATTCTTCCTCACGTGGCTTTTTGGTTTGTTTTTTTTCCCCATGTTTCTAACAGCACCTGGCACAACAAGGTCTTGGATCCAAAGCTTGAGAGCCTCGACTGCTATAGCAATACAAACAACAAATATGAAACAATGAGTCATGCAGTCAAAATCATTTTATGTTTAAGGCAGAACTGGTCAAA
Source organism: Eulacestoma nigropectus (assembly GCA_013397775.1). Lineage (NCBI taxonomy): Eukaryota > Metazoa > Chordata > Aves > Passeriformes > Eulacestoma > Eulacestoma nigropectus. The sequence goes on along the minus strand of VZTE01005755.1, from coordinate 7,563,672 downwards.
AGCTTTGGTTTGTCAGGGTGCAGAGGATGGCCTGCAGTGGAAAACAGGAGTTAGATGCAGATTCTTGCTCTACCTGTCCCCACGTTTCAGGCTTTTGTTAAAATATTTCAATTTGAGGCCCTTCCGTTAAAGAAAGATTTTTTCCTAAATAAATGAGTTTAGTCACAAGTTCAGTTTGTGACTGAGCCAGGATCAGACACAAGATGAAAATATTTTGAAAAGCTTGCAATTGCTGAAGTACTCACTCAGGTCTGCACAGTTTGATGTGCAGGTCTCTAATGTCACTGACATGAAGGCCTCAAAGTAACACTGAAAGCTGCAGTGTGACAAGAGCTGGCTAGCAGGAGATCCTGTCCCACAGAGCAACAGTCTGGCTTCAGGGAGAAACAATTCTCAGCAGCTGTCCAGGGACAGGCACTGACACTTCAGGCACTGTAGGTTACCGTGGCCAAAGGACACCCTCCAGCAATGCAGGCTACTAAGAGCCCCTTGAACTGCACTTATTTCCTACTGATCAGCAGCCCAAGCATGATGACTAGCTACTCATCTTTCAAGGGGCTTGCCAATTGCAAGATACCTAAAAGCAATCGAAAATAAAAAAAACCCACCCTCTTATTGCTCCAAGGTGTCAACCACAGTCAAACACTTCATCGCCAGAGATCAATTTCGTACTGCAAGAACAAAGCCTCTCTGTGCCCAAAACAGAGCTTTTGGGGAGGGCAAGTGCAGAACAACTCCCACAGGAATCAATTTCTGTCTTTTCTCAGCTCTAGGCACTTGTACACCGAGAACCCCCTATATCTACAAAACAAACCATTAGCACTGCAACTCTACAGCCTATCCCAAGGTGCTCATCAACAGTAAGCGTAAGGGTTTTGTGACAGCCTGTAGAACCTAACATCACTGCTGTGGGGCTGAATTTGCCTAATCCTTGAAAGAAGGGAAAAACAACACCCCCCCCCCCCCCCCCCCCCCCCCCCCACCCCCCCCCCCCCCCNNNNCCCCCCCCCGCCCCCGCAGTCAAATAAACCCCCATCTGCAGGGAGGGGAGGAATCATTAATTTCTCAGGTTAACTGTAAAGGGAAAAGACAGAAACAAGTAACTGTGAGAACTTCACCAGAATCCTGGGACCCTGGCAAAGGGAAACTAGCCAGATGTCACGCTGGCAAAGAGATCAAAGGAGCGCAGTAAATGCAAGTCATCTGCTAACAGCAATGTAGCACTGACCAGAAGCCTGGACATGACAGAGAAACACAGCTAAAAATACATGTAGTCACTTATCAGCTCCGTGCGTGAACAATTATTTTCCATCCAGGCATTTATATACTGTTTACTGTGCCCTGACATTCAAGATATTAAGCAAATGCCCGCTATACAAATCCAGCCTTTATTTGTACTTCATCTGCTATAAAAAACATATCTGTGATTTGATACAGTGCTGTATAACACTGAGCATGTACAGATATATCGGAAAAGAGGGATGGGAGTTGACTGCTCCGATTTCATGGTACTGAGAGCAAACTCAGTCATTTTGTTCTGTGTGCATTCAGCACCTAGCACAATGGAGCCTCAGTGCAGGGCTGTGACTCCTATGCTCTATGATGCAAATAATCAATCATTTAACATTCCCAGACCTCTGCAAGACTTCCAGCATTTAAAAATAACTTGAAAATTCTGGCTAAGTCTCCAAAAGTGTCTAGGTCAGTTCGGGTTGTGGGCACTCAAGAGTCTTTAAAAAAAAAATCAGTAGTGCTAATTCCTCATCTCCAACAAAAGCATACACACAGGAGAGGAAAAAAAAGCCCACTAATCTGTTCAGCCTTTTTCCTTAGCCATTACAGGCAGAGCAGTAATGTCTGTAACACTGTCCTTGTACGTGCTACCAAAGAATACAAGAGAGGCTTTGAAACGAGTCCCTTTGCAGTCAGCTTTGCCCAGATCAGAGCTCTGGACAGCAAACTCGAGTGCATTTATGTGGTTCACAGGCACTGCCAGGGTCGACACCACAAGAAGGAACAGAGCCACTTAATTAATTGCTCCCTTTCTGTGACTGTAATTCGCTCTGCCCAGTTCTCTGGGAAAATTTGAGAGCTTAATGTGGAGGCCAAGAGAATACCCCCAGCACTCCTTCCGACACACTGAAACGCATCAAAAGGCAGGGCCCCATCCTGCAAAACGCTGAGCTTGCTCACCCCAGCCCGTTGAAGGGCCCAGTCACTTTTAGCTACAGGCTCCACCAGGAGTCCCTCCGGACACCGAAGCAGTACCTGGCAGCGTTAACTGGGGCACAGCCATCCTCTGCACGGATGGTGGAGGCTCACTGTTGCACAGGCCACACTTGTGTTCTCCACCCTAAGATCAGCCAGGAAGGGAGAAACTTCCCCCCTTCACCTTTACTTTACACACTACTAAAACAGTCTCCAGAAGCAGCCACCTTTGGGAGCTTTCTGCCACGCAGAATGAAAGCTCATTTCGTTTGAGTTCATTGACATTTCATTACGGAGGAAGTGATAGAAACCAATAGATAAGTAATAAGTATCCGTACCCAAAGCTGCTTAAATCATTCTTTTAATTAAACTCATGCAATGTTTGTAGGCCTCAGCGCCTCTGCCTTACTGGCAACTTTCACGGTGCAATCCAAATAGAATTAATTGTGCTGATGGTTCCCAAGCCAGGAATAGATTGTGCTCCTTTTCTGAGCCAGGACTTCACACTGCTACCGAGGTAATAAAGACTTATTTGTGCTGTTGAACCAAGGGGATATAACTCTGAACAAGGCTATTAATCAAGAAGATGCAATCCCTGCACAGTCAGCTTACAGCCAATGCCAAGGTCACACCACACAGTAGTGACACAGCTGGAGACAGAAGCTGGTTCCTGTGACTCAGGGCTGAGCACTAAACCACACCAGTACACACAGGGAGTAAAGATTTTTCAAAACTTCATCACCCCAGTGATTCCTACAGTAAGCCATAAAAATACATTACTAACATGGCAGAGGGGGAACAATTCATTTTCATGGTGCCCTCGCTGTCACCCCAAAATACAACATATGTCTACATAAACACAAATATATTGATTACTCTGGCAAGGTCTGCAGGGACAAGTTAAGCTGAACAGTGACTTGTGCCAAATCTCATCTTTGGCCATGCTAAATGAATACAGCATGTTCCCCTGCACCACAATCCACCAACCCCTCCCTGCCATACACACACTAAAATCTAGACTGCAAGAAAGTCTAGAAACAATAAATTCTAACCCAAATACAAAACAATACATGATGGCAGCAGAGGAGGAGAGAACAGCAAGGTGACCCTAAAGCCCAGGAGTTTAGCTTTACCTACCCATCATCCTTTCCCTTAGGAAGGGAAGAAGTTAATAAAGCGAGCCATCTGATTTAATTCCACTCTGTTCTGGCATGACCATATTCATTTTGAGCATGGAGGACCTGCCTGCTCCATTGAAATAAGCAGGTGACTTTGCTCTTCTCCCAGGAGACACCAGTTGGCTGCAGTGCTTGACCTGAACACGAATGGGATTGTTTAGGGATGCTGAAATTTGTACGTTGAAAGATGTTCTGGCCCTGTGCACAAACCCCTCCACACACAGACAATCATTCAAAATATCACCCTCATATCTCCAGGGTCTAGTTTTTGGAGGAGCTGGAATCTCAGAGCTCCTAATGATGATAGCGAAGTACAGGTGCCCAGCAGTGTGGAGAAGAGGCAGAATATTTTACATCCTTGAGCTGGCTAGACTGTGTTAAAAAATACCTGTCAGAGTTGGACAGAAATATCTGGGTTTTAACTTCAGTGTAAAAATAATACTCCCATTACTATTGTCTGGTGGTTTGGATTCTGCCCAATGAAAACGCACATTTCTCTTGAAAAGGCAGCAGAAGGGACTGAATTTTACCCAGAAAAAGGAGTTTTAAAAGACTCCTCATAGGACATGCTATTTCTGCCTGCCCTCTGGGGAAATACAGATGAGAAAAGCTGCATCTTGACAAGGACTTTTATAGCAGTATGTGAGGCTCAGGCCTGGGCAGCAGAGCTGGTGTGCTGAGTGCTGAGGTTTCTGCTCATGATGCGAAGAGATGGGACTATACTTCCTTTTGTAAGCAGCCAAAAATAAATACATAAATTAAAAAAAAAAAAAAAAAGCTGTCTAAGTTCCCAGACAGGGACTGGGAAGTGCCAACTTCCCCCTGCAGCCAGTCAGACTGAAGCAATGCAGCAGCTTCCCTCACTGCAACCTCCAAAGGGCAGGGATCCACGATGCCCGCGAGGTCACATGCGCACGGCACCCTCCTGCCACGCTCCAGGACCTGCTCTCCCCTTGCCACGGCCTCTGCTCCGGCTTCAGCGGCACAAAACAGGAGACGGGACAAAGATCCTTGCCATGTCATCCCCCTCTGCTTGAATATGATCCAGGCACACTTGAGTAATTAACAACAAAGTGACCCATATACTCTAATTATCTGGCGAAGCACCCAGCAGTTTGTTTATTAAACCTCACAGCAGAGCTAGACACTGGATTGTTAGTCTACAGATGGCAGGAGAATAGGGGAAAACCGAGACAAAGGACATAAGAGTTACTCAGAGCCATACAAGTCGTCTGCTCCAGGCTCAAAGACCTCATCAACCTGGGTCCTCCACCCTTTTATGCAACAGTGTTGTACTTTATTCTCTGTGGAGTCTTGCTTTGTCCTAGTTTTGATATTATTGTTTCTAATTAAAGTCAATAAAATGACCGATTAGCAATGAAAACTCAAGCTGGGTTGATGAAAGCCACCAGAGTAGTTGAGCATTTATTCAAATAACCATTTCCCATGCTCTAGCTAACAGAGATATTCTACAAAGGAGTGATACAAAATGTTTCAAAGATTTAAATAAAACAGGTAGCTAAGATGTTTTTCAAACTTAATCATCCCATTGACTCCTACTCTAAGCCATAAAAATACATTACCAGCATGTTGGGGGGGGAACAACTGAGTTAAATCTTTTTCCTTTCAAAGTGGAAAAAACACAAGTTCTCTAGAAACTGCATTGTAACAGCCATGAAGAGGATATTTAATTTTAATTTTTTTATTTTTCAGATGAACATATAGTTTTATTTGCAGAAATATCAATCACAACAAGAAAAAGCATCAGTGGGTGCATTACTGAACAAAAGAAGTCATGGTTCAGGCCACATTCCAAAGTTTGGGTGTAACTATTTAAAACCTCCAAAGCCTCTAATTCTATAGTAACTAAACAAAGTAAGCAACTGTATCAAAAAGCTTACTAAAATCCATATAAAATGCAACACATTCCAGCTAACTACAACATGTATCTATATTCTATTCTACTTAGTACAATGACATCAAATTGAAGAATTTCAGGGCATGTGCTAATGGATTTGTGCATATATTTTAAGGAAAACTGCGGAAGCTAATAGGGATGAAGCTGCCTGACTTCACATCTTATCCTGGAGCCGCTTCCTGAGGCACAGACTCCCTGAGAAGCATGAGCTGCAGCCTGGACACAAGGCAGGTTCATGCTCTCATAAGCTATCAAGTTTGCCACGGCGTTGGTTTGCCACTGATGGTCAGCTGAGCTGCCCGCAGGCTTCTTGCCTGCCTCAGTCATAAAGTAAAACAAGTTTGCAGAAGTCACCATGAATGTGGCTCCTATGGCACGGGAACATGTGGGCAGAGGGTTGTGACAGCCCTATTGTCAGTCACAAAGCCACAGCTTCTTAAGCCCCTGCAGCTCTCGCAGTGTTGTCCAGGCACACAGATGAAGTCGAGCTGCAAGGTCCTACACGCACGTGGATGCTGGGTTCTTCTGACACAGATCCTACAGCACCTACCACTGATTGGAATAGGGATGACGAGGTATTCAGAGAATGAAAAGGGGCCACTGGATTGCACTGGATTCAAGACAGAAACATACTGGTTTAGCTTAGCTTACTTGTAAAATGAGGACCAAGAATTTTGGCTGATGACACCTTTCACCAGATGAGCACAAAACCTGTTCTTCTCTTGCTACCTGCACTTGATTTTTACAGCAAGGACATAACACAAAGAGCACATAGTCCAAGACTGCTGGGATTGCATTTAGCCCTCCATGTGAGGGTCCCAGAACATGGCTGAACTGCAGCTATCCTCAGCACACACTCACCAGGCTTGCAAGCAGATTACCTGCTTACCCTCCCAAAAAGGTGGAGAGCAAAAAAGGACCAACAGGATATCCATGTGGACTGTAAAGCTCGAACTAGCCAAGCAACTCTAGATTCACTGTTGTACCTACAGAGTCCATGTTTGGCCTCCCAGTAATACGAAGTCATTAACAATCACTGCAGCAGTCATGAACCAGACTGAAGCATGCAGTAATTGATTAAAACCAGACGTGTCACGGTTGCTTTTTATAGATCCAATTAAGTGTCAGCCTAATTAATGGAAGTTAGTGCACTAATTATAAGAGTCTGCATTATGACTCAGACTCAAACGTCGTGCAAGAAATGTCAGAAATTTTTTTCTGACATCCAAGATAAATAATTACACTTATTTTTATTACTTCTTAGCAACAGGAATGTTATACAACTGGACATCATTCCTGCAGCTGCATTCAGAAGTATTTAAAATTGTACAGTGTAGAGCAAATATTTGTTTAAAGACAATGCAATCTGTTTCATCATTAGGAAGTCATTTTGGAATCAAATTTTAAAGAGCGTGTGTTGCCAGACTGCTGAGAATGAAGCCTCTCTTATGGCAGGCAGCCTCAAACACATCACTTTTGAGCTCTGCAGTGTTTTCTTGAACATCAAAATGACAGCTCTCTCTCTCATTCTCCATCCTCCATGCTTTGAAAAACACTGAAGTACTGGCATTTTAAAAGTGAAATCAGTGTGCTTTCAGTACCTTCTGCAAACTAGGAAATTCACTGACTTCAGCTCTCTACAAACTCAGGCAGACACAGCCAAAATAGTCTGGATGACTGTGATGCTTTTTAGACCCTCTCTGCAACCTGCAAAACCAGTTCCAGGATTGCAGGTAATATCTGGATTAGGCAGAAGAGCTGCAGAATACATGACAGTTTAGAAATCAAGGGGATGTGCTTGAAGAGAGGGGGATTAATTATGCTGCAACTAAATCAAGTTTGATAATTAGGTGTTAGCAGGCAGAAATCAGTAAGAAAGGCTGAGATTTTAAGTTAACAGGAAAACACAAGTCCTGGGGATGCTGAACTGAAATGGAGCTAGAAAGATAATTCACCAAGATGGTATTGTGCCTGAAACAGGTGGAGAGGACAACGAGAACAAAGGCAGGAAAAAACTTAGAAGAAGAAAATTACTTGGACTGGAAGGGACCTCAGGAGGTCATTGGTCCAGTCTTCTGTTAAAAGCAGGGTCAGCAAGAAGGCCAGACCAGCTCTAGGCTCCATCTAGCTGTGTCTCTGACGAAGAGCACACAGTTTCTCTCATCAATCTTTTCCAATGCTTGACTGATTTCTTCACGATTTTCCTCCCTATGCCCCCTGAGAACTTCACTTGTTTCAACTTATCCCCATTGCCTCTTGTCCTCCTGTCATTCACCATTGCAAAGAGCGGGGCTGTCTTCTGGAGAACCTCCTTGCAGGTCCTAACAGGCCGCTATCAGGTTGCCCCTCAGCCTTTTACCCATTTGCAGGGAACTTCAAGAGAATGTGAGATGAAAAAGAGAGGAGAAACCTAGTGAATGCCTGATAAGAGAAAAGAAACAGGGCTAAGGAGGGCAAGGAATAAGGAGATAACTTATGCTGCCATTTAGGGAGGGCATAGCTTCCAGAAGTTTTAGGAAAAGCAATTTTATTTAAGCTCATGATGCAAAAGGCAGAGCAGACAGTGCCTGGGATGAAATGTGGCACAAGGGAAAAACACTGATGTTAAACTATTAACACGAAGGGCTGAAAAGAGAGGAGCAGGTACAACCTGTGGGAAAGGAGAAGAAAAGAAAAGTAACTGCAGCCAGCAAGCTGTACTTCTTGACAATTGACTTTGGCTGTCTCCAGTATGCCTCTGAATCATCTTCAGCTGTCATGGACCCTCCAGCCCAGTTCAGGTCCCCAAAGGGGGCCTTTGTCCTCAGCAGAGGATCAGGGGGCAAGGAAATGCCACACGGACTTCACAGCAAACCAATGACATTTAAAAACAGATATCAGGCCACAGACAGCCCTACACTTTTACCACACACACTGGTTACTGACTCATCTGAGACTGAAGGGGAGAGCTGTATTACTGAATAAAGACTTTTCTGGAGACCTTAAAAAGCCCATAGATTTACAGCAGCTGACAATGATTCAGACACGCTGAGCAGACAACCTAGATGCTGTCATCGCTAAGATGAGGCACAACGAAATGAGAAGTTGTGCCAAGTAGGTCGTTTGTGTCACACTGAGAGACAAAATGAACTCCTCTGACCTTGCCTTCAATAACAAGCATACACAGCACAGCAGACGGTCAATAAATGCAGGAACATCTCTCTCCCCACTTTTCCTCAAAGAAAAAACTCACCAACTATAAACAGCTCACTGTTCTCTCCTGTGATCAGGAATAGCATCCCAAGCAGCCCTGCCTTGAAACAGAGCCCTGAGCCCCAGACAACACACAAGCATGGGCACTTAGGTGATACTCTGTGGTCTGCAGATGAACTCTGCAAGGACACAGAAGATGAGATTCCAGACTCATCTGCTAAGTCTTCTCCATACCTCCCCTTTCTAGCCTTTTCCAGCCACAGCTTGGAGGTTGCTCATGAGCTCTGTAAAGCTAAAAGGTAACCCCAAAAATACATGACTGCCTATTTGACCTTCTGTTACCTACTACATACACCCCCTTGGACAAATTCCTACCTGTCTGTCATACCTATCCTGCTCCATTTCTGGTTTCTAATGGACTTCTGCAGGATTTGTCTGTCTCCCAAATCCTACAAGTCACAACAGAATATGGGCCAAGACTGGATGGAGAAGGTTCTCCTCAGCATTTCCATCTCAGTCTCCTCCCACAAATTCTCAGGGACAAAGTGTTCTTGAGATCCTGAATGTGCAACATGTCAACATTATATTTAAGCTAAAGGTAATTTTTGAAGACTAGATCATTTTATGGACATGAAGAATTTAGTCTGGCTAAAACAAAGGGTAAATTTCACAGAATCAAATCTGAAACAGATAAGTATTGACTGTTTTACCTAATTTGTTTATTGGGAAGACCAGAATATTTCCATTTTGGAGGTGGAAGACTCACTTTTTACTACTCTAAGATTAAGGGTGAAAGTGTGAAGTCTGTCAAAGAGAGAGTTCTCTTTCATAACAGGTTTGGTCTTCATCTACACTGAATTTTCCCAACAAATTAACTAAATTAGTACATTGAGCTGCTGGAGTGAAATCAACACAATAATCCTTATTTGAAGGCACATTTTTCTGAGCACTTGCAATGTGGATTCTCCTCAGATATGGTACTTCAGCCAAATCACTGCTGGCCAGCTGATAGAGCCTGTCAGAGACCAGATCTCAGGCAAGTAGCACTGCAGTTGTTTGCCATGCACCAAGGGGGTTCATCATGCACTTATGGTGACTTTAAAAACACTTTTAAAGTGATCAGCTTCTGTCCAGTGGAGACCTCTTGAAAATGGAAGGGATAAAATCCTAGCTTTGGAAAATGTGAACTTTAGAGATCAACATTCTCATGTGAGAGTTCTGACCTGTATTTCTAATAGTATTTGCTGTCCATGCCTCATATGCAACGTTGAGAATCAGCGTTGGGAGTTTTTTATGTAATCACTGTTGCACAGTTTAATTGGATGCTGATAAATAGCTGCAGTGAAATTGTTCAAAGGGCAATTTTTGCATACAAATCAAAACATATAAATATTTTCAGAAATCTCTTTTCTGCCTGGTTTGTTCTCCCTGAAAGACACGGTCTCTTCTCAGACCAGCTCAATGTCTGTGATATGCTGAAATACTCAAGCTAGATGTTCCTGATAGACAGGATGTTTCTCGTGTGGTGCCCTGTCTGCTGTGGCCAAAGCACAGATCACTTGGCAGCCAAAGACTGGCGTCATCTCAGATATTAGCTGGGGAAAGTTAATGACGAAGAGGTTTCTTTAACTGAAGGGAGGGGAGATTTTGGTCCCTGGAAGATGGGATGACATGCGTTTGTATGTGTCAGACTTAATTGATTGTCACATGTTGTGACCTTTACTGAAAGATATAATTCCACAATTCAAATAAGTCCAAAGAAAGAATATGGATTCTAATGATCAATCTGAAATACAATCTCACTCTATTACATCAGTCTGTACCCCTTAAATAGCACACAGCCTGCTCTAAGATAGAGCAGAAAGCTAAACTGGGCAAATTACCTCTCTGGTAAATACTTCCATTGCTATCACTCAGATGCACCTTGCTCTCTAAGGATGGATAAATAAAAAAATCAATGCTCTTCAGCATGCAGTACATTACAGCTTCATGTTCCTATTTTACAGTAGTATGTTGCTCTTACAGGCATTTTAAATGAATCCAGGGCCATCTAAATTTAGATAAGCTATGTTTATTCATAATGGAGCATAGCTGTTCTGGGAACCTGCTCTTTTTATTTTTATTTAAGTACACTGAGTTTTTGAGGCCTGCAGCTCAAGTGGTATTGAATCCCTTCAGTCTTCAAAAATAAATGAAGCTCTTCTAGATGCAAAAGCACTGCAGTGATACATCACACAACATTAACTCTCTAGATGCTGTAAGACCCTCCAGAGCATAGAATCATTGAATGGTTTGGGAAGTGACTCCAAAGACAATGTTGTTCTAACTCCCCCACCATGGGCAGGGACAACTTCCACTATCCCAGGTTGCCCAGAGCCCCATCTAGCCTGGCCTTGAACACTTCCAGGGATGCGGCATCCACAGCTTCTCTGGTAAACCCATGCCAGTGCCTCACCACCCTCAAGTAAAGAATTTCTTCCTAATTTCTAATTTAAACCTTTCCTCTTTCAATCTGAAGCCATCCCCCCTTGCCCTCTCACTCCATGCCCTTGTCCAAAGCCCCTTCTCAGTTGTTTTGTAGCCCCTTAAGTAGTGGACGGGGCTCTGAGGTCTCCCCGGAGCCTTTTCTTCTCCAGGCTGAACAACCCCAGGTCTCTCAGCCTGTGTCCATACAGGAGGTGCTCCAACTCTCTGTCTATGCTGGCCTCTCACCGCCCATCATCCAGCCACTGCCACTCAGTCCATTTCTGGCAGATCCACATGGCAGATATCTAATGGATACCAACAGGGCAAAATCACCAGTTGGGAATATCCCATAGACAAAGACAAACACTTCTAATTTTGCTCACCCTGCCATTACTTCCAAATGGAGCTGGCCAGAAACTGTCAGGAAGGCAGGCACATTGAAGAAATGGGTCTTTTCTGCAGATTCCTTTGCCTCACTTGACGCCTGTAAGTAAAAAAAGTGAGCAACAAGTCAGACTATTAGTGTTTAAATAAAAAGCACAGCACTCGGCTTATTTTCCCTCTTTTCAAAGCATTGATTTTCACTTTCCTACCAAGATGAACAGAGAGGAGGAAGAGAAGAATCCCTATCATTTGTAGTTTGAAGCTTCATACAGCATTGCCTTCAAAATTCAATTTCAAGCCTGATGAGAGAATGGAGGAGTGTTTTCTGTGTCAGTGCCACTGGCTTTCAGAAAAAACTTTAAAAACCAGTGTTATTTTCTTTTCATGGGGAAATGAAGTTGTTTCCACTGGAAAAAGACAAACAGTAATAAAAAAAAAGAGAATGCAATATCCTTTTAAGACTTGTTATTGAGTCTTCAAATATATCACAACCGAAATAGTATTAAATTGGAGACATGACAGCTTACATATCATATAGGCACTGAAAAATAAACTATGTTTCATTTCAGCTTTTGCATGCTTTTTTTAGGTCATCAGATATTTTAAGCATAAAAACCTACAAGTAATAGAAAATGTAGCAAGTTCAGTGTTCCATTATGAAAAACCTCAAAAAAAAAGTCCCAAGAGACAATAGGCATAGATTTTAAAAAAGACACACAAAAATTCATTTGAAAACAAGAACAGCCTTTAATATTTACTGAGGGTGTCAAGCACTAGAACAGGTTGTCCAGAGAGACTGTAAAGTCTCCATCTGGGGAGATATAAAAAACTCAGCAGCAGAGTACTGGGCAACTTGCTCCAGCTGACCTGTTTGAGCACAGTGAGATGGATTAGATGATCTCTAGAGGTCACAATTCTGTGACTTTTAAAGAAACATGAAGATAAATGACATTGTGTTTCAACATCTTGTATATTTCAATGTCATCCCTAAGCTTTGGAGGAGCCAAAGGTTCAGGAGAAAAACAGAATGGAACTTCAAAGCTAATCTGAGGTCTGGCTGATCTACATTCACTTCCAAATGAAGACTTTCTTCTCAAATAAGTTTGAAATACCCACTTTTCAAAGTGTAGTTCCCAGGAGTTATGCTAAGTGTTGCCTGCTCAGCTAAATATGCCACTGCCTCCAGCCACCCCACTCCCCAACTTGCTCTGTCACAGGGAGCCTTGTCTGCCAGCCTTTGATAGTCTACAACCTGACATTTTTCTCAATGGGTTTGAAGGTGTTGTTTTTGTTCTCAAAAAGCTCTGCTGCTCATCACAAAGATAAAACAGTGACTTCCAAAAACCTCAGATCACAAGGCAGTTTTATCTCTTCACAGCATCACACTAAAGAAAAGAGCAAGCTTGCCTTGTTCCACAGAGATCAATGAAAATACGACAATTTGTGGCTGTAACCCCAGGACCACTTCCTTTGTTTCAGAGGTTTTGCGGTTCTAAAAAAACCAAACACCAAACTCCAAGGATGCATAAGCAGACCCCTATTGTTTTCAGCATATAAACCCAGAGCATTTGCTCAAAAACAATAAGGATATTAATAAACATCAAACATTCACATACTGCAGCCCCAGAACCATGGCCAGAACACTAAAGAGAAGAGCTATGTACCACTGGTTTCTCTTTCCCTGCAAGCTTAGTTCAGCTATATTCCTTGTTTCACCAGTGAAAAATCCCACCTAATCCTGTAGGATGCAACTTCTAAGCAATGAGAAAGAGACAAATTGGAAGCAAGAAAAGAACAAGAAATCAGCCATGAAATCTCAACGCTTCCCCCCAAATCCACGAACAGGATACAGCTGTCTCCAGGAACTGGGGTCTGGTTAACTTACAATGACTTTGTGCCATTTTTCATTCTCCAAATCAGTTGTGATCTCAGAGAGACATAGGAAAAATAGAAACACAGTAAGTGACTGGAGAAAGTGAGACAATCTACAACTCAATTGGGCTTCTGAAAACCTGCAGCCTGTTTGAGAGGTCACTGAGAGATCTTAAGATGTATGTCTGCATTGTGAGCAGCTCCTGGATGGCTTCTGACAGAAAGTGAAGGGTAAACACAGCAATATTTAGATTAAATTTTACTACTCCATCACCATCCGATCACCTAGCCTCTCCACAGCTACCCCTTTGCTTTACCTCATCCTAAGGCACAATATTTGATACAATGGGTGTTGTGAGCTGCAACACAGCTCATGCAGAGAACTTTCCCATGCAGGAAAAATTAAATGCCTCCCTTTTTGTTCAGAAGGGACACCTTCAGCAAGGGGAGATTCCATAATTAGCAGCTGCACATTTCACAGGTACAAATACCAGCTAACCCTCTGGAGGTGATTCCTCCACCGTACACATTCGAGCACAGGCCAATATTCCCAAGCGCCTCTGCCCCAGATTCTTGCTCCGCCTTTTAGATCAAGCTGGCTTCTTTATTATATGAAACCACAGCCACTGGTACAAGACATAAATGATAGGGGACGCTATCCCTTCACTGCTGACACTGGGTGAGATTGGTCTTCAAGACCATGACTAGCAAAATGAAGCAACAACACTGTGGTGCTTTTACTTCCATTAGATGGATGCTTCTCCTACTCCCCAGCCCCAAAACACGGACTTGATAAAAGATTAGGAAGGGAATTATGAGTGTCCTTTCAAGCTCTCTCCATTCCAGAGTCAAAAACTACCCAAATTACAATGGGGGAAGAGGGAGAGGGAATCAGTATGAAACATCTTGGTGTCTCAGTAAATGTGCTATAAACATACTAGTATTTGACGTCAACTTCAAAGGCTTTTTACGCTCATTCTAAATACAAGAACAACTGGATTTAGTACCTGTTTTGTTCTCCATCTCTTCAAATGTCTAATGATTTAATTTAAAATTATTCCCTTTGATGTCACTTTTGTATTAACTTCTGCTTGAGGCAACTAGCTTCAGGAAAGTTCAAACTGTTTGATTCTGTCTTACACTGTATGCAAGCCAAAAGCATGAAGGGATCAGAGAAAACTTGAAAAGCTCATAGAAATCACTGCTGTAGCTATACCCCAGGCCCACTCTACCGTGCTGCTGCAGCTTCCCAGCCACACATCTTTAATCCAGATTTGCCCTCTGTGACACTCCATCACAAACATAATTGGATTTTCCTTTTTAGACAACCCCTGCAAATTTCCTAACTTCCAAGAAGCCCTCCTTGCAATTCCAGTCCTAATTCTGATCAGCTGGACTTGCACTGAGCAGCAGCAGCTGGTTCTGCTGAGGCAAACATCCCATAAATATGTACTGGAATGCATAATATCTCATAAATACAGACTGGACAGGCGGATATGAATCAGGTAGAAACCAGCAGAAACTGGGAGAGCTAGAACATGAAGAAGCAAGTCCTCCCTCAGCTTGGGTCCAGCTTACCCAGATCCCTGCTAAGCACATCTCTAAAGTACCAGTCTCCCAGGAAGTGGCTGCCTCCCAGACCTTCACACATCTCTAAAAGGGAAAACACCCGACAGACAATAATACTGTTGTGTTTAACTGTGATTCTCCCCAGCAGATCCCAGCTTTCTTTGGTGCTGACAAGGATATTTTTCAGTAGTACCAAAGGGATGGTAGGAGTAAGTTCCTGCATCTTCAGCAGCAGGTACATATTGCTGGTGCCACAGCAGGCACAGCCATAAACTTGCACCTTCAGGAATCTAAAAACTTTGACATTCACTCCTAAGAGCGAGGGGCAAAAAAAACCCCAAAAGCCCAACACTGCACAATCTCCAGATGCATTTTAGAGAAAAACTATACCTGGATGGTTTTTCAGGTTTACAGTTAAATATCCTTTCAAAGCAATGCAATAGCCTGATCCAGACTCTGGGTTCAGCCAAACCCCACCCAGGAGCCATGAGGTGTGTGTGTGGGAAGAGACAAGCCTCATATAGAGCACATTTTACTTCCACTGGAGCCAACAGGTAGAGTGCAGCACTCCTTACATGGAGAGAGTGGTCCCAGGAAGGAATAAGGCCACAGGCAACAAAAACTGCATGTGACATCTACTTAAAGGAGCTGTGAATGCATGATAACAGCTGCTGTGCTTTGGAACTCACTGCATGCTGAGCTCTCTCAGAAGGCTGCAGCTGGGCAACAGGAAAAGTGGCTGTGGAGACCCACATGGAACCGGCTGGAGTGTCCTGGGCCAGACAGGCTCTTACAGAGCACAGAGAAGCCTCCACCTCCTCCCCAGCAGCTGAGGGCAGCCATACAAAGCAAATTTTCCAGGGAGCAAAGTGGAAAACAGAGCAAGAGACCCAGAATGCAGGGAGCCTTCAACACTGCAGACAGAGTGGGAGGCTACTGAAAATAGCAGGGAACAGACATGCAGCTGGGTCACAAGGACAAAAGTAAGGCAGATTTCCTAGGATACAGCCACAGAAGAGCACTGGGTAAAGTTTCTTGCAACATACAAAGCTCCTAACAATTTCAGACTTCAGAAGAAAAAAAAGAGAAAAATAAGCAAAAAAAAAAAAAGAAAAATAAGCAAAAAAAAAAAAAGAAAAATAAGCAAAAAAAAAAAAAGAAAAATAAGCAAAAAAAAAAAAGCAAGGAAAGAATCTGTGCTAAGGTGGAGGTGCTAAAACTGCTGGTATAGGGGAATTATTTTCAGATTAAAATAATATAAGGGCTATCTGCCCCTGCTGATCTGCATTCTCCCTATTTCAAGAATTACCTCGTCCTGCTTTGCATGATACTAAAACACTGCTTTCAAGAGCCAAAGCTCTTCTAGTGTTTTCAAAAAATTTACTTTAAAGAAAGAAGCACAAACAAGAGGCTTTCTCCCCTTCATGCTTCCACCACAGGAAGACACTGTCAACAGTGCAGAAATCCACAAGCTGGTGTTGCTGATGTTCTCCATATGGGTTAAGGTCTTCCTAGTCATTTTCACACTTCTGGCAGTTTCTCCTCAAACCTACACTTTTCAGGTGGAGAAGTTTCCTCTGGAGTTGTTACCATCTTGTGACCTATTTATTTTTCAAAATGTCCTCTGCTTTACTGCACTCTTTTCACCACTGCACTACTTCATTTTAAAAACATTTAATTGATTTGCCCAGCAGAGAGGGAATGGATTCTCCCCCATCCCAAGTCCTAGTATGAGAGCATCCCAGCCAAAGCTATGTGCAGACTAATCAGTACACACAAAACCAAACAAAGATAATGAGGAAGCTGAACATATAAACAAACACAAATTCTACAGGATTAAGAGTTTCAGGAATCAAAGACCATATTTCAAAAAGCCTTTTCATTCTAACTTCAGATACATTTTTCCCCATCTCTTCAAGTTCACATGTAAAAACATATTCCTACTCTCTTCACTTTCCATCACTTCCAAAGAACGCATAGGCCTGAGCAGCCATCAGACATTAGTCAGAGTAAACGGCTATTTGAACGCAATAGTTCACAGTGGGTGCAAAAGCAGCCTCTACTTGGGTCCTAAAGGCTATTCAGCTGAAGTTTTCAACTTACTCCACCTGCAGCAAGTCAGCTAAACTGCTAAGACTGTTAGTTCTATAAACTGCCTAAGGGAGCTAAAAAAAAAAACCCCAAAAGGCAGAAAAACCCCAACTCGTTAACAGAAGATGTATTGTAACTACTACAAATTCAGGAGCAATAGGACACCAATTCTGGTTGCAACTAGAAAGGTCTTAAAACTTAAGGAACGGGATTAAAATATTTTTTTGAAACTGAAGAATCTAATTTGAGGGTTGCTTTCGTCAATTCCATCACCAGAAATCTTAGCTCCTCCTTAAATATAAGAGGAACAGGAATTTATATTCTCCCTTGGCCTTTTGAAACAGTGAATTAAAGGCTAGTTTAAAAAGTGATTGAATACAGCAGACAGGAATGTCTTGATAGTTGGTTTGGTTAAAAGCACATGGAGATTCCGGGCTTTGCTGCAAATACCACACCCTCATTATTATGTCTGACACCCCTCTGTCATTCTTATTTTGTGTCTGACAGTCTCACACGAGGGCCCAAGGCAGGCTTAATCTTCTCCATGTTTGCACTGTCAAAAAACAGTGTCACTGCTCCAGTGGAGTGAAGTGATCCCAGCAGGATAGCAGGCGGTCTTAGATCTCTGCTAGCCCGGACCAATTGTGAACAGGGCTTTGCAGAAACAAAACTAAGTCCTAAATGAGGCCAGACAATGAAGCTGTACTCAAAGAAGAAACAGGAAATCAGGGAGAACTTCCCCCTTCCCAGCAGCAAGTGGATTTGTGAAGCCCTTCCTTTACAGCAGAGGCCATTTAATGGGGTCTGACTTGGCACTTACAGCACACCTTTCAAGCACAGCTGTAGTTACATTTCTCCAAGACAGGTATTATTTGCACCTCAGCAATCCCACTGGAGAGGAGAAAAGTATCTGCCTTGAACCATGCATTTAGATAAGATCCAGTTTCTACAAGTTTCAGGCTCACAATTTAGCACCTCATTCAACATTTGCATCAGGGCTTCTGTCACTACCAGCCACCTACGCTGTAGTCCTGCATCCTCTACAGCTTTCAAGTGGATACAATTTGTACCAAAGACGCAATACACTGTACAGCTGCAAACTGCATAATGTTTCCATCATTAAGTGTCACTTGTTTTCACGTCTTAATTTGCATGCAACAGCCTGGAGTGAACCTTGGGTAGCATTAAGGCATCTCAATTACACAGGAACAATTTAGTTTCGCTAATCAACCCTATTGTCCCGGCAAGCAAAAAGCTGAGCCACATGTACTGGCCTGTAAGGGAATCACTCGTAGCACAGGTTAGACCTTGAGATCCTGAAGAACAAGTAGACAGAAGCTTTTTTTGTCATGAGGCTGTGCAGAGTGGAAGACACGATCCCACAGCAAGTAACTGCTACTTCAACAATTTTTCTTTTGCTTACAGATGAATCACCAGCATAGCTGGAGCCAATAAGCGTTAAGTGGCAATGGATGCCGTTGTTTGAGACAGAAGAGTGAATTTCAAATACAGAAGTATAAAATGGAGATGGAATTCCGTATGATTAATGGCTGTGGGGTCAGGAAAATGAGAAATCTGTGGGGAAGATCTTAGCAGTTATGGCTGTGGTTCAGTTTCACAGGAGGTTCTGACCCATGATGTTAAGTACTCTAATAATGATAGATTGTGGCAGTAATTTGGTGGTTATGGGGAGGCTTGACAATATTGAGGGAGAATTCTGACATACAACAGGAGTAGCTTGTAGGGAGGAACCTGTATACACACACTGGTGAAAAGGAGTTTCAGGCACTGCTGACTTTTTTTTTAAGTATTACCTCATGGTGAATTATATTCTTTGTTTCAAAGCAAAGAAATATTTGAGTGTAGTAGTCTGTCCTGAATGACCCATCCCATCTCTTGGGCTCTTATGATCACATCATTCTGTTTACTAAGATATTCCACCTCCCTCTGTTATTCTTTGTAAATTTTTCCACAGCATCAGGGATAGAACAACCTCATCAGTACAAAAGGTGCTGATTAATGCACAAAATAGCAATAAAATAAAAAAAAAGATAATGCATCTGCTTAACTGTCTAAATTATTACTTAAAGCAAAGGATTGCTGTATTAAAAAATAATCACAGAAGTACATAAAAGAATATATAAAGATAAACATTTCCTCTCACCTTCAATAACTCAAGAATTGCTTTGCAAAAAAAATTGAAACAAACTTTATGCAACCCAACTTACCTCAATTTGAAAGAGTTCCCCAGCACTTTCACAGTCATTGGATGTAATTATGGGGGTATGAATATGCACGTATCCATTGTCCTGGAACAGACAGAACAGCAAAGTTAACGAGCTAAAGATATCAAGCGTCATCCTCAAGGATGACATCAACCAGCACACATAACTTGGCCATTAGCCCTCAGACAGGACAGCACATGTAGTCTTCTAGGCAGCTTCTGCCTTACAGGGACAGGTGACAAACTAAATGCCAGCACGATTTACAAATCAGTGTTTACTACCTGTGTGTTTTCCCCCAGGTTTCATAACCAAAAGAGATTTATGTCATTACTACGAGTTTTTCTAGCAATGGCCTGTTTCCACAGCATTCTCCTTTTTTCTCACTTCCTCCAGCATTTTTATATTTTTGGGCAGTTTCTATCAAATTCATCCCTATGACCTCAACGCTTTGTTTCCTTCAGCTTTGTGGAAGGCAGTGGTTAGGCAAAGGACACTCTTTGTGTGCTGCATTAAAAGAAGTGATCAAATGTATTGGATGACAGAAATCACACACTGGATGAAAGAGACACCTTAAAAACACCTAACCACCAATAAAGTGTCAGTCCTACCTTGCATCTTCTAAGATACTGAAGTCAAGCTGATTGTAAGAGACAGGGTATACCCTGGCTTGGTCATGTTCTAAGTACCTGCAGAATTACACATTCGTGTAATAGTTCGTAAATCCAGCAGAGGCCTCCAAAACAAGGAAGGCTGAACAAAGAGCGAGCCCCTGTTCTCTGCATTTCTCTGCAGTGCAGCCATAGGCTTTTAAAACAGCTGCAACCCAATATTCAGTGGATGAATACATCATAGCTTCACAGCTTTTACCAGAATAATACAATTCAGTCAGTCACATGAGAGGTCCTGGTCCTTATCACCAGCTAGTTAAGGGGCTAGGAAGACAGGAGTAGTATTTGGTGCCCACTCTCAGAATCAAACTAAAATTAATTTGGAACAAAAAGCTCATATGGACATGCAATTCATTTTGTGGGAGTACAGTAACACAACCAAGAGGGAGCCAAGTCCCTGCAGTCAGCTCTAGGCTACCTTGGTTACAGGTGCAAAGACCTCAGCTCCTCACTGGGATCCAGTTACTGCACAGAAAGAAGTTCTGGATCCAGAACAACTTGCTTTGCCTGGAGGAGGACGTTTCAGTCTACCAGTACAAAATGCAGGCCTCTGACACAGTTCCCTGCATATTCAGAGCCCTGCTGGGTACATGGCCTTGCAGCTCTACAGGAGATGTTTGAAAAATGCCTAAATTCCTCATACAGTGGTAGCAGTTGCTGTAAAGAAGCACATTTCACACAGAAGATTTCTTACATGCTTTGGAAAGTAATGCAAAGTGCACAGACCTGAAATAAGAGAATCCCCTAAAAACCTCTGAGATAATTCCCCTTATAAAAGCTTCTAAAAGAATTCAAGTTGCATTACTGGCTCTCACAAACCGGAAACTTAATGTGCAGAGTGAACGCTGCCATTCACAATGCAACTACCTTAATGTGCCTAGGAACAATGTTCCTATCCCACATGGACAACAATTCTAAGGAGAAGATTTAAAGGCGACATTTTAGTTTTCAACATCCAAACCAAAGGCACTTGGCAGTAGTCATTCATTCCTGGAAATGAATAGGCTAAAAAAGAGGTTTTTAAAGTTATAGAGAGTCTTGATGATTTTCAGTGTGTATTCAAACAGCTCCACTTATTTTCTTCCACCATTAAGCTCCTTACAGCTTTGCAGAGTGAAAATGCTCAAATTGTACTTTGTAGCTATGGTATGTTCTGACATTGTGACACTGGAAATTGCACTATACTTGGGATGATGCAGGCGGCAATTTTAGAAGACTTCCTCCCATTAGAAATGGAGGAAACCACAGACATTCCTGGTGCTAGGAGAGTTCTCACACAAGCATTTGTAAATATCAGGTCTGGGACCAAACCTTCCTTACTCCTTTAAAAGTAACTTTAGTGTAACTGCTGCTGCTAAATTGATGATACATTCTATTTTATAATAGAGCTCTGCTCTTGAGCATTGTAAACAGGAAGATATGTCAGAGCCTGAGCTGGAGATGATTTGGAGAAGCAAAGCCTGAGTAAGACATTTTTTTGTATCTTGGCTGCCTTCGGTGTCCACGTTTGGAAGCACAAATAGTTGTAGGCAATGCCATCTAGTGGCTTGATACCGGCACAGACTGATTCCCAACAGAGCCGGCTTCTGTCTTACGAGCAGGCGCAATCCTGAAACCAGCAGCTTACCTGACGTAGGATTTCTATTAAGCTCTTAAAAAAAACACAAAACACCCCCCACCCCGACAAAACCCACAGAAGTCATCCAAATACCATGCAATTCCACACAGACACTTCTTAGAGCAAGCAAGCCTTCTTTGCCACTGCAGGCAACAAAGACCAGCAAACATGGGACCTAGAAATTCATCTTGACATTTCTAACCTGTTCCTTGGGCCACACTAATTATTACATACGAATTTTGTCATCAGAGTGCTCTGAATATGATTCTATTCTAACTAAAGCCAACTTATCTAAACTAAAGCATGTTTATTTCCAGGAACAGCTTTAAAAAAAGGGCTCAGGTGTGCTAGAGGACTTGCTACCTTTCTTTATCTACTCACACAAAGAATCGCACGGCCTGTATGTGACAATCTGGCATCAGAGCCAATTCACTGCCCCCCTGCCTGCACAAAGCCTGCGCTGTGCCCACAGCCTGAGTGACACTTTCAGAAAACACAGGTGGCTCCCACCCATCAGTTTGAAATGCATCAGAACAGGAGTCTCCTAATGTCAGCTAAGAGCATCCACATAGATTTGTACTGCAATAAGAGAAAGGCAAGAACTGAGAATAACAAGAAGCTCTGAGTCAGTTTGTCTGTGTTCCTGTATCACCGATTTTTCCATGTGGGAGGAGGTTTCTGTCCAAGGACCGTAAGGTCACTGCAGAGGATGGGTTAAACAAGTCCACATTATGTTGTGTTCCACAGACCACACACTCGCAGGCAATTATATTACAACTCTCTGAAAGGGATAAACAACAGGAAATGGGTGGAAAGACACTGACAGGCCACAGATACGCTAACCTGATCGTAAGCAACAGTCTGGCCAAGGCCCAGACAGGCCCAGGCCTGAAAAAGAAAACCACCGTGTCCAAAATCCATACCCTGCAGGCAAGATGTCACACTCCTTTCCTCCTAACCTGCTCCCATAAAGGCAGCCTGGGTGGAGTGTTCTACATGAGGCTCAGTACAGAAGGGGAGTACCTGGAAGAAGGAGTGGATGCCTGCAGTGGCTTCGCTGCGGATTCGCAGGAGGGCGCCCAGCGTGTTGTTCCTGCATCGCAGGTGAGGGAACTGTCGGACATACTCCAGTGGGTGCCTCTCCTTCATTTTCAGGGGAAATGACTGAAAACAAGAAGGAAATCAACATAAGGGGATGAGAACTTGGGAGTCAATGCAGTTTTATTGCTGTTCACGGAACGCCATCTCTCCCTACTAAAACTCAATCACAATTACAGAGCACGATAGAAGAACTATCTATCTAGAAGAACTAGATGCTTTTGCCTCTCTTTTCTGGTTATTTTATGTATTTTATAATGCTTACTGCAGAGCAAGAGCCATGAACACAAGAGGAGGTATTAGCACTCTAAAATGCTCCACCTTCTGGATGCTGAGCCCCCTATAACCCAGCTTTTCACCTCACTGCTGCAACAACAAGCTGGTTCTGAATGTGCCTGTGGCAGATATGGTTCTTTCAGCTGCACAACCTGGAGTGTCTTGCCAGTTCCACTGCTTCTCCAATGCATATCCGAGCCAAACTTATCAGGTAAGCCAGATGCACAGGTAAGTGCTTCAGGGTGGGACAAAGGCAAACTGTCAGCCTGCGCACATTTTCCATAGAGAAATGGCTCTGTCCCAGAAACAAGCTTTCATGGTAATCCCATGTTTCTCCTTTGATGAACCTTACAGACACCACTGACAAATCAAAGCCTGCAGGACCACTCAGACTTAAAGAAAATACAGTTTTCAAGTATGCTTTGATGGATACTTGGACCTTTAAAAACTGATTTCCAGCAGTCCTACTCCTCCTGCTGCAGTGACATACCCAAATATCACAAGGTCCCACTACACGAATGGTTTCAGCTTGCAGCTCCATGTTTTGCATCCTATGAGGACTTTTGACAAGCTTCCCTTGCACTTCCACTGCGCTTCCAAAAGTCAGGTCTCTAAGAAACCAAGAAAAAACAACAGCTTAACTAGGTGCTGATACAACTACATTCAGAAGTAATAATCCTGTTAATTTAGCTGGATCACTTGAAATCACAAGAGATGCTGTAGCCATAGAGCTTAACTGATGAAATGAAAAATTATTAAATGCAGAGGTGGGAATGTGAGGAGATTCACAAAGCCTAGAATTTAGGACAAGGCAGAAATGTTGGACAAGTGGGGAAAAGTGACAGGTTTTTATTAGAAGGTGCTCTTGGGGCAGACAAACGCGGTTTATAGTAAAGAAATTATTTTAAAAATCTTTAAAAAAATCAAGTTACATATAGAAGGTTCCCAGGTCATCCCAAAACTCCCAACCCTAGCCCAGTAAACAACTGAGAGTAACAAACAAATTTAAGCTATAAAACAAGCGCATTATTTTATTATAATAGAACAGACATGCCTATCCAGGGGCTATGCCTAGTGTGCCAGCCCTCCAGTTGTTATAGAAGAGCAACAGCACCCTCCAGAATCTGGGGGACAGTTATCCCTGCTACCTCATGTGATTTCCAAGCAATTCCAACAGCAGCCAAGAATGCCTACACTGCCACAACCATTAAGAAAATTAGGTCCAATAATAATCTCAAAGGATTAATCTACAAGGCCTCAGCTAAGTGGAGACAGAGTAGTCTGACATTCTCCCTCCTAAAAGTGCATCCAGAGACCACAGACTGCAGTAGTGCCTTTCCTGTGGTCAGGTGCCAGAGGCTGGAGAGTCCCTGGCACAGGGAAGGAGGCCTCCTCCAAGCACTGCTCAACACATATTTCTCCAGTTATTCCAAATGGACCTACCTCTTTTCCAGGCTGGGATCAGCAACCACCTGGAGACTTTCTAGAGAACTTCCATCATTTATGTGCAGGAACAAAACTTCCTTCTGCGATCGGACAGAGCGGACCCAGCCCTAGAGGTAAAAGAAAAAGAGATTTATTATTTCTTGGCAGGAACGCTGTGTACTCGTGCTCTTCTTCCAGCTGAGCTGGACACACCACTTCAGGCCTAGTCCAGCTTCTTACTGAAATCAAAGTAACTTTTTCTTTAGGGGCAAAAAAAATAATGATAATAAAAAACAAAAAGAGAAAAGAAGTCAGTGTCAGTCTTTCTTCTGACTTCAAGGCAGAGAGAAATAAATCCTTAGGCAGAGACATTCTTCTGGCAGAGCCTCTTCCTGAGAACAGCAAGTATGAATAATATGCACGTGCATCTTTGGGGAGCTGAGAATACAGAGAGCAACAAAGTGCTCTGAAGATGTAAAGTGTTTTGGCAAAGCACATATTCTCATCAGTGATGTCCCTTCCAAACACTTCTTACTAAACCAGGAGAGACTAGTAATGCACCATTCTTCATTACATACACTCAAGACCCTTCTGATGGTTTTTAGTATCAGTTTTGTTGTATCCCTATAGAACAGTTCCAATCTTTCAAATATGTTCACTAGTTGTCTACATGCCCTAAACTGCTGGACTGCTAAAACAATGATGCAGCCAAATAGATTCACATGAAAAGCTACATATTCATGCAAAACAAAACCAAAAATTATTGCCTTGGATGTTTCTCCTTTCACCACAAAATCAAGACTGCTTCACTGTGCCCATGGGAAAAAAAAAAAAAAGATTTTAAGAAAAAAATTTAGAAATACTTTGTCCAGTTTCATGAAAACAATTAAACTAGTAATACCCAAATTCTTTGTAACAGCAAAACAGTAGGACTGACCATGTACAGCTCAGGCTAATGTCTTAATTTGAGTTTTTTAATGACCTATAAATTTTATTTTATTTTCTTTTTAAGGGAAATATCAAGTCAGTACCAAGGCAGTAAGCAATAGTAACAGCATCCAAAATATAACTCCCATAGTTGCTCCTCAGCTCACCACAGTTGAGACAAAGCTGGCCTTAAAATTAAATTATCTGCTAGGGGGCTTCCAGCTCATCTTCTAACAATACTGTAGAGAACAATCAAAACCAGTGCTGATTAAACAACCAAACTGCCTCTTTTCCAACCAGTTTCATGTTTTTCTTAACTGAGAGGGACCAAATAGTCCCAATGACTTCAAACTGTCCAAGTGCTTTAGAGATTTTATACCAGACAAACCAATGCAAATCCATCTACTTCTGTCACCTAGACAGAACAAACCAAGAATTAAACAGCACCAGAAGTAAAGCATGTTATAGTTTGAAGAGTGACTTCTAACACAGGCAAAGCATTACACAGGCTTGTATAACACGCTTTCCATATTCGATGTAAGAACCATGGAAGATTTTAAAGACATGAACCTAATGAGTCAGAGAGGGTAAACCACCCCTGCAGAGTGTTCCACCCGAAGGAAGAACTGATGCAAGAAACAAGCTCATCTGGGCATCCTCGAATTTGTATGGTTAAAGTAAAAAGTATTTCATACAGTAACATGCCTGAAGCTGGTGTGCTTATCCTCTGTATTCCAGCAAATCCCCAGAACACACCATGTGTTATACTGGATGCACAGTTAATGCATAACTGCAGATGTTTTTCTGTTTCCTTCCCCACAAATGCTCCTTAACAAAACACACAAAAAAAATAAACAAAGAAACATTCCCAAGAGCTTTTTTTGCCACCTCCTCAAGCTGTTCTGGGATCTATTAAATAAGGAGAGGAGTCTTGCATCCTGCAATAGGAAGTAAGAGCATACCCAGAGGCTTGTAGTGGAGCAGCAAAGGCTGCAGACAGCAATGTTTTGACCAGTGCACACCTTACCAGAATGAACGTGAAATGAAAGTGACAATTCTGACTCTGACTAGACTGCACATTCCAACAACCCTGCCACAATAAGGCTGCATTTAAGCCAGACCAGATCTCTAGCCCAGTTTAATACAAAAACCCCACATCTTGCCAGCACAGGGGAAAAGCAAAGCAGCAAGGGTCTGGGGGACAGGGAAGGGGGAGGAATGGCAGTACTGCAAAATTTAGCATCAGTTTATTCTAGCTTGCATTATTCATCAAACTACATCTGAAAAGAATCTACACTGGATAAGCTTCTTCCTACCCGATTAAGCTTCACCTATGTGTGTGCAAGAATACCAGTGTGCTACAAACTGGTTTTTGGGTCAGTAGAATCACAGAAAGGCTTGAATTGGAAGGGACCTTAAAGGTTATCCAGTTCTAACCCCACTGCCATGGACAGGGACACCTTCCACTAGACCAGGTTACTCCAGCCCCATCCTGGCCTTGAACACTTACAGGGATGGGGCAGCTACATCTTCTCTAGGCAACCTGTGCCAGTGCCTCACCCCCCTCACAGTGACCGATTTCTTTCTTATAAATCTAAATCTAAGCTCTTTCAGTTTTGTTTAAAACCGTTACCAAGTACTCCAGTCCTTTTGACATTCATCCAGAAATACTGACAATTGTACAGTTCTGCATTGAAGCAGGGACTCTGTGTGTGCAACCACTGCTCTGCCAGCTGGAAACACCAGAAAACAAGGCAACACACAATCCTATGCCAAGGGAAAGCGTTCCATAGCTTAAAGGCCCATTAATCCCAGGCTACCTTGGTTCACAACATCAGCCGAATACAAACGTCAGTGGAAGTGTTATCGATGGTTCTATTGACGCTGCCCTAAACCTGGATCTACGTGGCACAAGACCAATGAAAAAGTTCTAAAAACAACAGCACAGAGGCAACGGCTCGCTCTCCGGAACAGAACAGGTGATAAAGTCAGCACTGTGGAGAGCACGTTCAGTACAACCCATCACAGTGACAACGCTGCTCTCCACGTGCCGAGTGACTCCACAGCCTCACTGGCTGCGACAACAGCGAACTGAGCACGCACAGCGAGAGAACACACGGCGAGGCTCTGCACGACCGCAGAGGAGATCTGGGAGTTCAGCAAAACGCTCTGCAGGGCTCCCACACCTCCCTCCCTGAAGCACGGGCGTGGGCCGCGCCCCTCCAGGCCCTCCCTTCCGCTCAGGCTCCGGGCCGGGCCGCTGCCGGGCGCAGCCCGGGCACACACCTGCACTCTGACCGCGTCCGCCGGCTCCCGCGCCCCCAGCGCCTCGCGCACCCGCAGCCGCACGGCCCGCGGCAGGGAGGCGCAGCGGCGG
>VZTE01005755.1:7486462-7536159 GCA_013397775.1 Eulacestoma nigropectus | reverse complement strand
GGGCTCGCTCCCCCAGACCCCCGGCCGGGCCCGGCCGCCCGCTCCCAGCTCCGGGCCCGCTCCCGCACGGGCCCACGTGAGTCCGCCTGCCTCCCGCCGCCCCACGTGACCACCCCCAGCCAATCGGAACAGAATGCGCGGCTCAGCCCGCCTCTTCCGCCGCCCGGGCGCAAGCGCCCCTGGGAAATGTAGTTTCCCCTGTGGAGTATCGGCTCCCAGCGGCACACGTGGGGATGGGATCCCCACGGATGGGGAGAGACATCCTCCGTGGCCGCGAGAGGGATCCCGTGTTGGGAGACAAGGGATCCCCGTGGCGGGGGTAAGGGATCCTGCTGCCCTCTGGGACCGCCTCAGCGGCAGCGCGGTCTGGGGATGGCGGGCAGTGGTTCTCGGGGACCTTCAGCCACTCTCCCGTCCCCTGGGCTTCTCATAGCCCCTCGACATTCCTCGCTTTTCCTGATAAGGGGCGCAGGACTCGGCTCTGCTCTGCAGGCCTTGCTGACGAGTAAACCTTTTCTCCTGTCTCTTTTTCAGGCTTATGCCCGTCTGTCCTGCCAGCTCCTCTGAGTGGCGGGTGAGGAGCAGCCATCGGGGTCTCCAGCCCTGCAGGGATGACGTATCC
Organism: Eulacestoma nigropectus; assembly: GCA_013397775.1. Classification (NCBI taxonomy): domain Eukaryota; kingdom Metazoa; phylum Chordata; class Aves; order Passeriformes; genus Eulacestoma; species Eulacestoma nigropectus. The sequence continues at coordinate 7,535,537 of VZTE01005755.1, read as the reverse complement.
ATACTGGTGGGCTAGAAATTGGACATGGCCCAGCAATGTGCACTTGCAGCCCAGAAAGCCGATACTATCCTGGGCTACATCCAAAGCAGTGGGGCCAGCAGGGCGAGGGAAGGGATTCTGCCCCCCTGCTCTTGTGAAACCCCACCTGGAGCATCCAGCTCTGGGCTCCTCAGCACTGGAAACATATGGACCTATTGGAGTGAGTACAGAGGAGGCCACAAAGATGATCAGAGAGCTGGAGCACCTTTGCTGTGGAGATGGGCTGAGACAGTTGGGGCTGCTCAGCCTGGAGAAAAGAAGGCTTCTTCCTTACTGCAGCCTTTCCAAACTTAAGGAGGGCTTATAAGAAAGACAGAGAAACCTTTAGTGCAAAGATAAAGGACAATGGCTTTGAAATGAAAGGGTGTAGATTTAGGTTGCATATGAGGAAGAAATCCTCTACTGTGAGGGTGGTGAGGCTCTGGCAGAGGTTGCCCAGAGAAGCTGTGGCTGCCCCAACCTTAGAATTGTTCAAGGCTGGGTTGGATGGGTCTTGGAGCAACCTGGTCTAATGGAAGGGTCTCCTGCATATGGCAGGAATGCTGAAATGAGATGCTATTTAAATGTCCCTTCCAACCCAAAACATTCAGTGATTCTATGAAGTGTATAAAGTCAGTGCTGCTTCCCCAAGCAGCCTGGTCTTTGCTGCTCTGCTTGCCCAGTTCGTGCCTGTCCCTCTTCTGCAGCGTCACTGCAGGAAGGCAGCAGCTGAACATGCCTGCTGTGCTTGTGGTCAGAGGTTGCCTCATTTCTGTGCTTTGATCATTGGAGTGCTGTGGGTGACATGAGAGACAGCAGCAATGGGATGCCCCAGGGCCAGGAGGTGCTGGGAGGCAGCTTTGGTAGTGACACTGCTTGTAGGGAGACAAATCCTTGCCTCGCTGTAAAGTCCCAGGTAAGAAAGGAATCGCTGGCCAGAGACCACATTTAAAAGAAACAAGCTGGGCTCATGGGGAAGAGAGAGGACAGCTTTGTAGATGCCTGGTTTTGACTTTCCCATGTGATTCTTTTTATCTGTGCATGAAAAGCTTCTTGTCCTCGAAGTCCAATGCTGCTTGCCAGGGCCTTCCTTCACCTCTGCTTTTGCTCCAGGTAAGCTGATGTCCCCACCCCTGGCTCAGTCTTGACCTGAGCTCTGACCTGCCTTGAAATGCCATCCCGAGGAATTAGAGCTGCAGGGCAGGGGCACAGACATAACCAGGTGGATGAGAAAGATGTTGAGAGGTAGGACAGGAGACCTCAGGGGTGGGTACAGGGAGGGTAGGTAAAGGAAGGGATAGAAGCACATCCTCAGGCAGCGAGGACAGCTTGTCCAGTATCTGCCATCTGTGCCACTGCACAGAATTGAGCAGACTGCCTGGACGCACACGGGTTACTGCCTCAGTGCTGGATGGAAACACAGGGACACTCGTCTTGGTACTCCTGAGTGAGCAAAATTAGTTTTATTTTAATGCCAATCACCATCCCCTCCTGTGAGGGCCAGCATGGACCTTTGCTGTATGCTGGTACACTGCTGTGATGTGGTTTCTTAGACAATCACACTGCAGGAAGGAGCTGGTACTGCTGCAGTGTCAGGCAGAGATACAGGATGTAAATTGGTAGGACATTAGGGCTCTGTCATTCAGGGAACTCCTGGCTTAATGTGGGAATTAAACATGTATGTAATGACTGCTCAGCACATGTTACATGTTCCTATGCCTGGTCACAGATGGTGCATTTATTACTGCTCTCAGCAATAGGTTTTTTCTCCTGTTCTGCCATACTGCCCAGAATACTTTTACCAGGGTTATTTGACTCATAAAACCCTCTCCAGGCCAGATAAACAATTAATTTAAGGAAGAATTGGAGGGTAGTACCAGTGGCAGTGACTAAACACACCAGGAAGGGGGTAAGGTCCTTCCCCTCAGACCCATCATTCCAGGACCACCCGTGGGTAATTGAAGGCAAGGGCGTAACACAGAAAGTCTGGCCTCACGTGTTTTTGGACTGGACTTGAACTTTTCCCATCCAGCTGAATATCCTTCTTTATAAAGACCAAATCGTATCACTATACTTTTGGGGGAAGTGGAGATGAGACCGTAGTCAAATCTTCTGTTCCTGCTGTCATAAGTGGTAGGGCAGCCACTTTATCTGTAAATGAGGGATATCAAGAGTAACAAGGAGAGAGATTAAAAAGGGTGTGGGTCTTGTGCAAGGGTGGAGCAGAACCATGACACCTTATCAACACTCCCTCTTCTACCTCTTGCAGTGATGAGGGTCACCCAGCCTTCACCTGATAAACAATCCCCCCCCCCATCTTCATGCCCACAGGAATCTCTTAGCTAGCCATCTTGTGGCATAGCTCATAGAAATCCCTTAGCCACACATCTCACAGCATAATCTTGGGGTTGTAGGCCTCATTTCCTATGGTTGCCCATCTTCACTGCTGGATGCTGTCCTCACTGCCCAGCAGTTTGGCAACATCAGAACCACGAACCACAGCCCCAGAGATGACCCCAGATCTCAGGTTCTTTGAGTAGGTCCGTATGGGTCAATGCTAACTCACAGCACTGTTCCTCTCTGGTACATAAACTGGGTGTTTTGGAGATGTTTCGGGTGTTGGCAAAGACATGACTGTGTCTGAATGTAGGTTTTGTTTGTTTCCATGCAGAGCAGAGCCCTTCTAGAAGCTCTCCAGAGAGCACTGGTGCTCTTTGTGAATCAGAGTAGTAACGTCAGTCTAGGCTGGGAAGCAGGATTCCGGTTGTCGGGCTGTCTACAGGGAGGGAGGTTTAAAAGGATGATGAGAATTAATGGTTCTTCTGTACTTCCATCTGGGTTTAGGACACATGAAATGTTCCTGGTAGATGTTTCTGGTAGAAGCAGAGTTTGTCTTCTAAGATGGTCCTTCACTGTGGGAAGAAAGAAAGAGGATTGAAGGTGAATGTGGCTGGGAGATGTGTAATGTGAGGTCATGTTGAAGGCAATGCTTTTGGAATAAAGGATGCAATGACAAATGGTTTGAGGGAGTAATCTGTGTGGTATCCATTCGTCCTGTTGCTAGGACTGATTCCTGAGGAGGACTGGCCAGCATTCTTCATCTCTCTCTTTTTCAGTTTAACAGCAAAAATTTCTCCCGGGGAAACAGAGCTGTGGGGCTATCTCAGCTAGCTGGTTTGTTCTTCAACAAGGTTTTATCCTTCTGAAATTAATATCAAGTGCTTCAAAAACGAGCAGGAGGAGATGGACAACGTTGTATATGAGGACCAGCTCCTAAAGGGAGGTTAATCTTTCCAGATCCTGGTCGTTTTGGAAGTCAGACCATCACCATGGCCCAGGGTAAGTGACTGGAAATGGGGAAATGAAAAAGTGTTGAGAAGAGCTGTTCCTAGCTCTATGGAGATAGCAGGAAATCCGAAGAGGTATTTTGAGGGGAAAAAATGTCTATGCCCAGGCCTTTACTCTCTGGACTGCTCTTTCAATAGAAACATGCTCTGGATGTACTATGAGCAAAAAGGTGGCACGAATGTTGGGCTTTGTGCTGGCTTAGTTCGTGGTGGTACAATCAGAAGAAAANAAACATGCTCTGGATGTACTATGAGCAAAAAGGTGGCACGAATGTTGGGCTTTGTGCTGGCTTAGTTTGTGGTGGTACAATCAGAAGAAAAAAAAAAGAATTATTCATGAGCTAAGTAGAAACCCATTCTTAATGGGGCTGCAGAGAGATATTTTAAAGCCTGTAAGGCTTCACTAGAATTTAGATTTACCATGATAATTTCCTTGGGTCCCCAGCATTCAAGTGGGTTTTATATGGTCTAATCCAATATCCGCAGAAGCCAGTGATAGCTTTTAATTTATTTTAACTGATGTTAGATTGGGCTTTCACTGATGAGAAGTCATTTTAGAACTATCATCAGCTGCTAAAAGGTCAGCCCAGTTCTCTGAGACAGAGTCCTTGGCTGTGGTTTCTTATGAGTATCAAATTAGCTGCTTCATTCCCAAATGTCTCCACATTGCTTTGATGCAGACATATTTTGTAGAGTCTGGAAGCAAATACATTCATACTTATTTTTAGAAGGATTAAATACCTTTCTTTTGCAACTGCACAGAGGAAAAAAGAGAGACATTCTCTTCCACAAAGCTGTAATCTTATTCTCAAAATGCAGGTTTGCTTAGTAACAGTACCTTATCCCAGCCTTTGCTCTCTGCTTTCTAATAATTTATAATTATTAGAATCATAAACAAGTACTGGCTAAGTCATTGTTCAGGGATATCTTTCCTGGTGCAATGAGGAATATCCCTCAGCTTAATCCTGTACTGTTAGTTTTTTCTGTAGCAAACTCCCTTAAGCAAGCTACATCTGATGTAGCCCTTTTCCTCTTTTAATTCTCAGCCTATGGGTTTAGGTCTCCAGCATCAGGAGAACCTGAATTCCCTGCCCACCACCACAGCTGTTAATAACTAGGGGAAAAAAGACTTGGTGCTAAAAATGCCGAAACCCCCTTCACTGGACCCAAACGTCAGTCTCCCATATGTCTTGGTTTGAAAGACAGGTGTCTGCTAAGGAAGGCCGGAGCCTCCCTTGGAATGGAAAATGTAATCCCCTCCCCTCCGAATTATTATAATTTTGAATTTAAGGGGCTTTCAGGCAATTATATGAGAAATAGGAATAACAGTTCTTTACTAGTATATATAACAAGGCAATAATACAGAAATAGGGGCTTAATCTGCCGGAGTCAGGATACGACCTGATGCCCTGCCGGGCAGGGTGGTGGCTGCAGTCCTCTTTGAAGTGGTTCTCTTGAAGCAGTGATCCTGTAGAAAGGTCTGGTCCTCCTCTGAAGGTCCAGTGGTGGCTATGTAGCTCTTGTGCTCTGGGAATCCAGTAGGTAAAGGCTGCTTGTGGTGTTCAAACCTCGGATTATATCCAGGTAGGGATGCTTGGTTCCTTCCCCTGGGCGGAGCATCTCACAATGGGATGATGTAAATCTAAGAGTCATGAGGTGAGGTTAGATAACTCATTAACAGAAGATATCTCCTAGAGGGAATTATCAGGGATGTGTCACAGAAGAGATGAAGAACCCTGCCTCACCTGGTTTCAACAGATGGCGGTAGAATACATACTTTTGGTTACGTCTCACATTGTAACCTAAGACACCATAGAACTGTGATGAAAACAGCATACAGATTTGACTCCATAGGTATCAGTTTTCCAGCCTGCCCAGAGCCTGAGCTCATTGCACCTGTGTTGTTCGGAGCCCCACATTATCCAAGTGATAAATGCTTTGGGTAAGTCTCCAAGGTGATCTCAGAAACTGGATTCCTCTGCCATAAATAAATCCTTTACAAGAACAGCCTCTTGACAGTGCTGCCATGGGCTCTCTGAAGGTCACCTGACCCCATGGACCTTAGCAGCTCTCTGCAGTGGAGTAGCATGGATTGTTGGGATGAACATGGAAATCACAGGGTAATCATTCCTAGTGGTGAATGTGAGAGACTGCTAACAGGAGCCCAGAGGAGCCTTTCCTGTCCCTCAGCCTAACTGGCACAGTGACTGGCAATGCTCCAAAGCCTGAGTAAGAAGTTCCTCCACCCATTCATGGTCTTTCTTCCTGCAGGGCTGCCCTGCTTGTCTATTGCAGCCACAGAGGAAGTTGACATAAAAAGAGATGCACTGCTGGGTGACTTAAGTCCACAGCAAACCTCTGAATCTGTGTGCGTCTCTCAGAGTTAAGAGAAACTCTTGTTCCCTGCTTTTTTTGCAACACTGTTCCTTTCCTACTAACTGTTGTCCATGTTAGCAGGCCACTGCCTCATCCCCTCACAGAAGAACTGTGAATTGCAAATTGGCAGACTTGCAAATTCAAGGGTAGTGTCAGGGACTGATGCTGGGCCACTGAGGCTTGAATGGAGGAGACTCTACTCCTGCATTAAGCAGCAAGAGGAAAGCTACAGCTTCCCAGCCCTGCGCCTACCTGGAGAGAGAGAAGAGGGGAGTACATAGTAGCATTTCTAAGGAATGTTTTGTACTTCGAACGATTTATCTAAGGGTCTGAAAGGATTTAATAACTGTGAACTAATTAAACGTACTAATTAACCCAGTGTTTAATCTCAGCTCTTCGTTAGCTTTCTGTGCTGCTGAAGCAGAGGCGTAGTCCCATATATCATGACATGCAGCCACTTCGCTTAATTGTGATTCCTCTGCACATGGTGCAGGCACTGAGCCGCTAAGGTGATGATGAGAGGAACACGAAAGCCCACGTACAGGAGAAAATTAGAGGGGCAAAGCAGCCCTGTGTGACTAACAACCTTGAGATTATTTCCCTGAAGAGGATATTGACAGCCTAATTTGTTTCCCCTCCCCATTATCACTGGTTTGTTCTCATTGATGCCGCTATTTTGCTAAGGGAGATGCAAACAATCGGCTTCTGGGCACATGATGATGAAATGGCCATGTTATTCCTTTGTCCCATCCTTGTCACTATGGCTCCAAGCTGCTCTGCTGCAACCAGGAGGAGGACATTGCTCGCTTTCACATCTTGGACTTGCCTTTCCATACTGGTGCTACTGGTACTATTTTTGTGTAGAACCCACAGAGCCAACTCTCAGATCTCTGTGAGATGTTTCCTCACTGCCACTGAAGAAGGGACATCTGAAATGAGTGCTCAGAGCCAGCTCAATCCAGAAGTAGGTCAGGAGCAATGTGACTTTCTTGCTTCCAGGGCTAAATAATTCCTCCTGGTTCTGGAGCTGTGGGAGACCCTGGAGCACACTGGTGGATGTGGTGGAACCAGGAGACTGTGTGCTCCACAGCAGAAACAGAGACAGAGGACTCAGAAGATTGAAAATCCCCATACTCATGAGGGCCATCATCCCAAGACACACTCCTTGTGGATGCAGTATTTAGTGGGGGACATCTGACATCCTGTCATTGGTTACCTTCTTCTCACAGCTGGCCTGAAAACTATGCCTGGGAAGATACCATGAGCCCCAGACAGCCCAATCAAGGGCAGAATAATTTCCCCAATAGCACTGTTTAAACCAGCAGCTTCAGTCTGTTCCCAGCTGTAGCTCCATCTCCATGCTGTTTACTTATTACTACTCACATAAACGTGGGATGGAGGTGAGCTTCTTTCAGGCTCACAACCTCAGCTTGGGGTCACGATTCCTTTAGGAGCTACTCACTTAAAAGTGTCTGGAAATGAGTCTGTGTGAGCAAAGGGTCATTAAATTAGCTGAGGAAACAGGCTGCAGTGGGGGAATGCATCAGTCACCTTCCTTGGAAATCACCAAGGGAAATCCAGGCACAAATCTGTATCGAGAATGTCTTAAAAGAATGAATCAGACCTGCCAGGATATGGGGAGAGGGGGGAGATGACCCACTGGGGACTTTTTTTCTGAACAGAACAAGCAAACGATTTTACGAGACCGACAATCCCCCAGTGTCTCCTTGTGCAGCCCTATGCAGCCAGCGGAGGAAATTGGTAACTGTACCCAGCAAGCCTGTTTTTAATTAACAAATAATTATCTACAAATTGCTGTAATTATTGCCTTGGATTCCAGAGGACAGGGACGTTAGTGTGAGATGAGCATAGTTTCCTTGTGAGTGAAATATTTTCCCTGCCTTATCTACAGAGCCCTGCTGCTGTGAGGTTTGGGGACTCGGCAGCGCTTTCCTTTGGAGAAAGTGATAAAACAGCTCAGGCTGCCTGGAAGGGGAAGCATGCTGGAAAAGGCACCGGAGGAAGGGCAGTTTCTTACATTTATCAGGTTGTCTGCTCTCGTGCTGGAGTGGTTTGAGGGATGCCAATTAAGACATAAACCTCATCAATGAGTGCCAGAGGAGGGTGCTTACATGTCCATGAGCTGACAGAGCAAAATGAGTATCCTGATTTACGATCTTTCAATGAGGAAAGGATAAATTCAGCTTTGGAAAAAGGTGGTTAGTGTTAATTCAGATCAAATGGAAAACATGGAGATTCCCTGAGCCTTCAGCACTGAAGGATGCTGGTCTGGAGAGGGTGCATCTGATGCCTTAGGTTCTAGCTTTTATATTTTTAAATCCTGTACTGCCTAGTGTGTAACTCTGAAGTTTCTTGTAGCCTGTTAGTTGCTGCTTTCTTAGGCCAGATAGACATAACAAAGCCTCTCTGAGCTTGTTGTTCAAGGACACTTAGGCTGTCCTAGGCCCAAAAGGTGTAAACCAGGGCCTCTAGAGAGGTGGAGAAATCGAAGAAATTACATCATTAGCTAAAGTTTTAATTGGCGGATTTATGCTGATGTGCAGATGAACCAAACCTATAAAAGTACGAAGAACTCGTGACTTGTCATACATCTTGGGGTCCATCTTGGATGTAGCCTTTGGCTCTCCAGGGTGTACCTTTGAAGGCCTTTCAAATAAATATCCACCTTTATTCCCTTACTCCTATCTAGTCTCTGTTTCTAGGTAGCCCGACAAGGCATCACATCACTGGCTGTGACCTTCTTGATCACATTTTGGAGGGAGGGCATGCAGAGCCCTTCCACCTCTTCTTCTTCAGATTCTGCTGCCAAACCTCATGGTGGAAATCTGCAACAACCACTTTTTCGCGGTTACGAAGAATCTTTTCCATGGTAGCCTAACACACAGAGATGTTTATTGTCCTGCAGGGCTTACAGGCTTTCAACAAGTCTAATGGGGAAAATCCACTCCAGTTTGCAGGAAAGGCACTGAAAGACAGCGGTACATCCTGGCTGAATGGGCACAACCTGCTGAAGAGTTCCTGAGCCTAGACTTCAGCCCTGCTAGGTGTGTTTAATCTCTGAATTCTGATGCTTCCCAAGAAACTCAGACTTCTCTTCTGTCGCTTCTAACTGAATCCCCTCAGTGATGCCACTCACTGCCAGGGTTTCCATGACAGCCTCTGCTTCAAGCAAATGGGGTGCTTTTTATTATTCATCCATGGCATATTTACCTGAGGTGAGCTGCCTGTACCATATGCTGCTGTGAAATGTTGCCTTTGTTTTGCTGCCATGTACTATGTCTTCTCCATGCGGATACTTACCATTTGGGGCTGGGGAGCCCTGCAGCACCTTCCAAGGTGATGTGCATTGCAAACTCTTTCAGCATCCCTTTGACAGTAAGGAAGCCCTTTCTCAGTGAAGAGATGTTGTGGCTCCGTGCTGTGGGGGAGGGTAAAGAGTAGGGCAAACTGAGCCCTTGGTCCTGCCCGCACCCTCATCTTGCTTCTACCAGTGGGACAGCATAAAAGCCCTTAATCCTGCTCAGAAATATCCCGCTTTGCCTGAAAAGACAGAAATGGCAGCTGATTTTCTTCTGCTTTATGGGGTGCTGGGAGGAATTCATTTGAATACGTGAACCTGTGTCCCTCCTGATGCCCAGTATGGTCTCCAGTGTTGCTGGGTCTCAAGGAGCTTCATGCTCTTCAGACTCGCTGAGGTTTAAGCTCCCGGCATGAGCTCATCCTTTCAGAGCTCACATTGGAACCTCATCTGGCACAGAAAGGCATCTCTCAATCATTTCAGGGCTTGTTGTCAAGCTTTGCTTGCTGATCGTGTGAGTGAAAAATTGCCTGCTGTGGGAGCCGGGTCGTTGCCCTTAGTGTGGTGCCCTAAATGCTGGGACCTTGTTGAGCATCCGTAATGCTCCTGTCTTGTTCAAGGCATGGCTGTGGCTCAGATATGTGACTCTAACAGGGAAACAAAGAAAAATACACTATGTTTTGGTGTTAGGATCAAGAAGTGGTTTTTTGTTTGTTTTTTTTTTTCTTAATACCTATCCTCCCACGCACTGTGGCCTTTAAATAAATAGTTTCTAATAAATGGAAATAGTTCATGGACAAAGAGACTGTCATGAGGAATGATTGATTTTGCTTAATATTTTATTTTCAAAATTAGAAAGGAAATCTCTGAAATATCCTTTGGCAGGTCTGTGAACCTAATGGAGTGATTCGTAGAGATACAGAAAGAACAGAGGGCTTGTTACCAGCAGAGTGGGACGGCGTTGGTTGTGTTTCACACACATTTTGCAACAGGGCTGGAAAATACTGTGGGGGAAAGGCAAACAAAGGCAAAATTCAGGTTCAGTTGCTTCAGCCCTGCTGACAAGAGAAAAACTAGGGTTTTCTAACCACTGTACATCCCTAATTTTTAAAAAGCAGAGATAGGAAATCAGCTATTTGTTGGTGAAACACTAATTTTCTTTCAAATTCGAGTGTCTGCAGGCTATTGTGCCCAGCATCACTGTGGTGTTCTGTACTAGCAAACTTTAATGCCTTTGGAGTGTTCCCACAGGAAACCAGTATCCTGTTGTTTTACTGGGCTGCACTGGTGAAACAACTTGTCCTAAATCACACAAAAGGTCAAGGTCACACATGAGATTTGAACTCTGACCTTCTGATGTCTCCTTCTGTGTATGCACTGTCAGCTCTTGTTTTTCTTGTGCCTCATTTCACTCCAGATAGTTTCTCTTGCCTTCAACCTCTCCCAGCTGCCAATGATGCTCTTTGCTACCTCCAGCATGTCCGTACAGGGGACATGTCTCCATGCGGGACATTTTTCCAAAAGGCTGGAGGAGCTCATCATTATGTGTGAAGGAAGTGACCAGCTTATGGTCTTTTCTTAAAGTCAGTTGCTTTGTGGGCAGGCTAGTTGGAGTTTTTCCCCTGCAAAGTTGACAAAAACGAGGATTCCAGGAGGAGATTCCAGGAGAAGTTTTGACCTGTTCTCCAGGTGAGAGTCACCTTCCAGTTAAGGGACAGCAGTCATCTTGCCTAACTCTGGAGCGCTGCCATGCAGGTGTCTGCATCGGAGATATTCTCACTCCCTTCATAGTTGTTGGAGACAAATAAGCTCCTCTAGGGAGCAAGATGTCCCATCCTGAACTAGGCATCTAAAACAGCCTAGGTGCATGCCCACAGGAGTGGTTGTGACGGCACCCTTGGATGGTGAAGCCTCCGTGGTTGGATGTACCCTTTAGAGCTTTGTTGGCTGCAGGCAATCCTTGGGGAGTTAGAGCCACCCTGGAATGCGAGGGGGAGATCTTAAAAATATCTGAACTGGCTCTGCATGTACAGGTGAGACCTCACTGCCGATAGTGAGCTTCAGGTGTTCAAAATGCCCAGTTTTCTTCTTCCAAGGCACAACTTGCACGGGCTTTTTTTTCACCTCGATTTTCCTTCTTTTTCGGCTACTTCTTCCCTTTTGTCACTAGATGACAGCAGAGGTCTCATAACAACAAGGACTGCTCTGAATCCAGGGCAGGCACCACTTTGGTACCAGGCAGTTCATGGCTGGGTGCCCCAAAGCATCCTGATAACTTTTAATAACCCTTTACCTGCTTATTTATCTGCCCAATTATGTACCAATACAAAATTTAAGTCAAATCTTCAGCTTTTTGTGTGGAGCTACTTGAGTGCATTTTCCTGCTTCATCACCTCCATCATCCCCATCCTATTTTTAAGGCTTTTTCTGTCACATTTACTTGATACCTTTTGTTTTATACTTGGCTTGTACTCTCCAAATCCACCTTACTTAATCCAACAGGATCCCTCACACATATAAGCAACTGGAGCACACTCCAACAACTTGCTTTTCTACAACACTGTCAGACACAGAGCTGAGCTCCCAAGAGATATGTGGTTCCTGGAGAAAGGATTTCTGTGGAAATTGGCACCTAAATATGAGCATAAATACTTTAGACAGGATGGATAAATGCATGGGTGGATGGATGGGTTTTAGCACACACAGTAATTACTTCTTGGTGGAATATGGGTCAGATAACTGAGATAGTTAGCTAAAAGGTGAAATGGGTGATTTAAAAAAAATTACTTAATTATAAATGATTCTGTTATCAGAAATATCCTTTCCAGATAACAAGAAAGAAAAGGTATGGATTTTTGACCCATGAGTCAACCAAATGGGTGATTTTTGTACCTGGGGTGCTATGAAGGAGGCAGATTCAGGCCGTGGTCTAGCAGAGAGCTCTGCATGAGCACATGGACCTTGTCTGATGATTAACTGAACCAAGTCTCTGATCTGTACAAAGGTGTTCTGTGGGAAAGGTGTGATCTATGTTCTTAGGAAAAGCCAGGACACTTCAGGAGACATTCTGTTTGATTTATTCATAGTTTCATAGGAGATTCCGGGACAATATTTCACAAGGAGGATTTTCATTACAAAATTCTCAAACCTACATCCCCAACAGCAATCTTCAGTGCCTGCAGCTCTTGGGCATGGTTCAGGATTTTGTTCTTGTCAAAACGAGAGCAGAGGAGATACCGAGACCATTTGAATCTTTCAGATATTGCAAAACTAGAAAATGTATCTCAAGCTTCTTGTCTGTGACTAGAAGCTTACACATTGTTTCTTATAGAGGTTGTGGTTGTTGCCTTTGTTTTACCTGCAGTGTAATTTATAATCTCAAAGGCAGGGATAACCTGCAAGTACTGGTAGTCCTTCATATGCAGTCCTGGGCCGTCTGCTCCTATTGACTTGAACCATGCAGGATCACAGCCCTAAGAAGCTGTTGTAGTGCATCATGATGGAAAAACTAAAACAGCCAGCATTTTCATTTCTGATCACTTGGACTCCGTCCCACAGCTGGATGAAGGACGGAAGAGGATATTGTTTCTTTGGTGTCATGCTCTGATTGTTCCTAGAGGATGGAGCTTTTTAGGGAATGATGCTTCTCAGCTTACTGTAACTGGGAGGAGAGTGGAGGAGAGGAGAGGGGAGGGGAGAGGGATGGCATGGGCAGTCTGAGAAAGATATTTAAGCTTCTGCAGCTGTAGGTGGAATATTCATAAACAACCATTCAAATACCTCATTCCCACTGAAGTCCCTGATTGCATCTTTTCCCTGATGTCGCATGCTTCACGCATGTCCCCAGGTGCAGGTGGTGGCTGATGGGTCACAGGGAGAGAGTCTAGCTGTGTTTGGGAGCATGCCCATCATCAGCAGAGGACCTTGAACATCACTTGCCATGTCCCAGAGCATGAAGCAGTTCTTATGTGAATCGGCTAGGATCTGTCCATCTGTTTCATGTCCTGTTTTAAAAACTGTGAATCAAGGTAAAATCCAGCCTGGAGGTGACAAGTATCTAGGTCATCCTGGCCATGTCCACAGCTGGCAGGGTGGAGAAGAGAGGGGAGGAGGGTGGCACTTGCTGATGAATTAGAGCTGAAAGCAGCCCTTTAGAGACACTGGTGCAGACTGAATGTTATAGATCAGCTACCACTGACCTAAAACATTCACCTTGAGGTTCAAAGGATGACTTCTAAGCCTTCTTACTGCAGTTTTGGGACTAAAAGGGGTCCTGAAAAGCCCCCATAGGCTGAGCCTCAGGAGAAACAGCCTGCAGTTAGTCAGCTACGTGTCTGTGGTACCAATCAAGCTTTTAAATCTGGAAGCATCTGCCCCAGCAGTGATTTGATTTTATGCAATGTGTCTCATGCTACCGTATTGCTAAGCATGTCACTAAATCCTTGCACATCAAAGGAACAAGTAAATCAAGCAAAACTACATAAGCCATTCTACAATTCAGTTTTGGCAAAAGGTGCTTAGACAGCCGTGGAGGCTGCAGTCCTCTAGCTAGCAGCAAAACTCACATAAGCCCAGCAGCAGTGCAGTTTTTCCTGTACCACCAGGCAAACGGCTTGCAGCTGAGGATGGATGAGGAACTGGTCTGGAGCCAAGTGGTCCAGAGGTCTAGTTCTGAATTTGATTATATTTTTCCAGGTGGATTGAGACATTTTACTTAACCTTTTTGTGTTTCTATTTCCAGGTCCATATTTTTTTCTCCCATCTTCCATGGGGAAGATGAGGATTAATTAGATAAGGTTTACCCTTTGCTAAGCCAGCTTGTTGGAGTTCTACTGGTGTCAGTATTGTAGTGCAGAATTTGTCTACAATGTTACTGTTAATATTCCTTATTTGTACTCCTGATCATACAAGAACTGATGCCTTTTGCTGCTTGGCAGGCGTCGGTAGAAAAAGGAAATGGTAACTTCACAAGCTCAGCAGCTGTCTCGCTCCCTGAGGCCACGTTCCAGCATGAGAGCTGTCATTCTGCAGTACACACTGAGGGAGAAATCACTGGCACAGGTCACTCATTTGGGTCTGATGGGTGACAAGGGTGGACAGACTGCTTGAAGGCTGGGTAGAGGCCACCATGGGCTGTAGGGGAGTGGACGCTGTGGTGGAGAAGATGCAGTGCAGAAGTTGGTGTGGCTGAGTGATGGGGTGAACATGTCACCACGGCCTGCACCGATGATGGAGAAAGCCCAGGGGGCTAGCTGAGACTGGGTGCCCCCTACGACATGATTTGCCTTTAGTCAGTGGAGGTCTAAGGCTCATTGCATTGCCCAGGTAGAAGCACTTAGTGCAGTGCAGAGGCTATGGGGGTCCTGGGACATCTGAAAGAAGACTGATACGTCTGACACAGAATCTATGGGACACTTGTACAGTCCTGGGGATCAAGCAGGACACCAGAACAATTCAAATGCACTGACCAGGTATGTGTGGGTAGGCAAATAGAACTGCAAGTTGATACACCCCATGAATAACAGGGAATGGTTCAGCCTGTATGGAAGCAGACACCTACATCTGCATGGCTCAGTTGCTCTCCCAACTCCATGAGTGCCCTGACTGGCTCTGCACATACTTCAGCAGAAACTCACACAGGTGGCTCAAGTAAACACTGCACATAGACACCAACATGTAGGGGTTAAACTAACCTCTGGGTTCCTCCTAAATCTGATCCTCCAGCAGCAGTGCTGAGATCCTCCACAGAAGAAAGGAGAGATCCACTCTGGAGGGTGACCATACCTCCTACAGCAAAAGGAGGTAAGAGCAGGGTTCTCAGGGGGTTTGTTCTTGCCCCCAGATGGGTTTCCATTTGAGACTTTCCAGGTCAGGAGAGTTAGGGATTGCCTGGTATCTCTTGCCCAGAGCCCTTTGTACTGTAATTTCCTAGATCTCTTCCTGCCTGAAGTCCTTTCCATCACAAATCTAACTCAGAAACTTGAGGCCTCTACCCAAATATCCCAAACCTCTTGTCCCACACCAACTCTTTACTCTTTTTTGCCATAGCACACTGTTCATTGTTCCTGTCTGACAATAAAAGGACTACAGTCACCAATGTCATTTAACATGGGTAAAGTGAAACCCAGCTACAAAGACTTTTGGTCAGTCCTGGATTAGAACATGTTGAAGTTTATAGAGCACCATCCCCCCCCAAACATTGCACAAGAAACAAATGGAACATGTCTCCTGGGGATCTTTTTCTCTAGAGAATCCAGATGCTTTCAAGATGCCTGGTAACAGTACAAAATAGTCTGCTATTAAAATTCAAAAGCAAGTAAAATAGCCCTTCCCTGCAGGCTTTCTTTCTATGAGGCATTTCTGATGAGAATCCAGAGTCTCTGCAGAGGCCTGGCATATGAAATACAAATTATATAGCTAGCATTCCCCTCTTTAGAAGTGACTGTGTGAAGCACAAAATCCCTTTGCAATTCACACTTGTGATGAGAGGCAGCTCCTTATGTTCAGACCGCTCCTCTCAGCATGCCTTGGGCTGGAGGCCTGCGAGGCTTGTAGCCCAGGAGCTACCTGCCCTTCCTAGGGTCATCCCAGCTCACGGGAGAGTACATCTCCTACATCCTTCAGAGCACAGTGGCGCATCCACAGGCAGAACCACCCTCTTGCTTTCTCCAGCCCCCTAGAAACACACTGGGACTGCATTTGTCCTTCCATCCCGGTCTCTGGAGCCTTCCTGCTGACATCGGAAAGGGCATGTGTACAGCTACACATTTTGGGCTCCTTTGTCATGGGGATAGGTTAGGAATGAGTCATGGTCTTTTTCACGAATGACTTGCACAGTGGAGTTTTTCCACACAGTGAGCCATTATGAACCCATAGGTGGAGAAGATAATTATGACTGGTGTAAAGCTGTGCCTAATTTCCCACTCCATAAAGGGGAGACAATAACTCCCTTTCCTCATGGAGGTGTGTGATGATTTAATCACAAGGCGAGCTCTGTATTTATAGATTTTAAAGACACCGCTATGATTATGTAGTCCCACCTTCTGCATAACAAAGCTCAAAGCACATCAGCCATGAATGTCTGTCAAGTTCATAATTTTGAGTTTGTAGCACATTTCTTAGATAGACATTCGTGTGACCAATCTGAATGTGTGTGTGTCAAGTTATGAACCCCATTTTCTCTGCTAACTTAGGCACAGCATTGTATTTTCCATTTATAAATTCAGCTTGGGAGTAGAGTCTCTGTTTTGTGCTATCCGTTGATTTTATACTTACACCCTATTCACTGCAATATTGCAATAATGTCAGCCTGCCAGTCCCCTGACCAAAGAACAAGTCTACCACATCCCTGAGAGATCATCACTGAGAAATTGTGGATAAAACCATGTATGGTCCTTTCACCAGCTGAGTGATATGGCAGAAAATTATCTTCCTTGAGCTGTGAATGGCAGCAGGAACTATTACTCTTTGCGGCTCGGTGTGTCTATGTGTTTAGCCCCCCTAATTTATCATTTGCTTTATGTTCATGAACCAAATTACAAAGGACAAAGGTTTTATTTTGCATCGTTCCCAAGAAAGTGAAGATAATCTCTGCATGATGTCCTTGTGAATAAGCATAATACTGACTGGGATCTCTTTGTAGGCACATATAAGGATGGGTCAAAATGAAATTTATGGGAGAGGTATGCCCATATGCCTGTGAGTCCAGTTTAACAAACACAAGAATACACTTGGCGAAAGAGCTGAATTCAACTCTCTTGAATTAAAATGGTTTTCATATGGCAAAGAACCTAATTATTTTGAGAAATCAGTTTAACCTGCTGTATTTCAAAGGAGGTTCAGTTTTGTTGTTTGGTGATGTGACCGACAGTACTGAGTTTGTTGTCCCTGATCACAGGATTTTGCTCTTGCAAAAGCATTGCCTTGCAAGAGCCGAAGTTATTTTTCTTATGCTGTTGAATGTGAGATCACCATCATAAATTTGAGGACATTTTGCTCCCCTACTCAACATGGGAGGAAGGGATGTGCTTCCTGATGGGATACATAGCGAAAATGAACTTCTGACTAGCTGTGAGAAGATTTAGGGCTCAGAAGTTAAGTTTACCCTTTGTCACATGCAAGTAAGCTAATCTGAAGACACGGGTGCTGGTTGACCTCTAAAATGCCGAGGAGGTCTGGCCCAGGGGCACAGCATCCTCAAAAGTCTTCAGGTAATGAAGACTGTAGATCTCGTTCTTTCTAAAAGTGACGTGACACGATTAAAGAAGTCCCATGCTGAATGTTTGTGATTTTTTCTCTCACCTGCTGATCGTTGTGTCCTCTAAAGAGTGAAACTGAGCAGATAGGCTTAGTGGTGTGGGACCCAGGGAGAAGGTGTGGAGCCTGAATGCAGAGTATTAGACCTGGAGGGAAGACTCAGATGAAAGAGCTGTGCTAAAGCATCTGACCAGGGACCCAGAGCCAGGAGGACCAGCTTGAATCCAGACCAAAAAAGATGTGAGGGGACTTACTAACACTTTTTTACAGGATATAATTTTTGTGTCTACTTCTGGTGACCTTCCTGAAGTCACCCACACACCACGCACAGCAGGATTGTTGGTAGCCAAGAGCTCCTATGAGTGCTCTCTCTTGGTGCTGACAGTGAGAGAGTTGCCTGGATTCCCTGCACTCAGGTTGCTTCTCCATCCTCTCTTCAAGGCAAGGAGCCACAGCTTTCCCTGACTCATGGAAAGAGCATCTGGCTGACCATTGCTGAGGAGAGAGGTGACAGACTGATAGCCAAACAGAGCCAGGGGTAAAGTGTAGATCTGCATCAAAGACCCTAAGTTTTATGTTCTCTTCACCTACTTGATTAACATGACCATTAGCATGAACAGTGCCTGCCTGAGCTGTGCTATGGAAGGCTGGGGAGGTCCCAGGCCATGGGAAGGTGACCTATTTTCAAGAAGGAAGGGCCTGGTGGTAACAGTCTCTCTTCTGTGCCTGGTAAAATCATGGAGAAGTTTATTCTGGGAGTTACTGCAATAAAGCTTGAGAGACAATGCAGTCATTAGTCATGGCCATCTATACGTGTTTTGTACTCGTGACCAGATGAGGATGAATGAATTCACCTGCTGTGGTGTAGTGACTCTGGCCTTTGAAACCACGAGGGCTCGGGACAGTACAGGCCATCCAGAGCGTATTAAATTGTGTCCTTTGCCTACTGAGGAGAGAGACAAGGACACTTCGTGCATAATTGGACCTGGCCCACAGCAGCACTGGGGAAAAAGCTTCACCAATCTTTATCTGGAACAGGAAGTGGCCAGTGATGGACCCAGTGCAGAGCCTGGATGGGTGTATTCTTCGCTGAGTGAGAAACCGGCTGGATGGCCGGGTCACAGGTGACTGATTAGGTGACAGGGCAGAACCCCCACTGTCTTGCACAGCCGCTTGTGATGTCACTGGTGACTAATTAGCTGATTTGGTATGAATGAACACCTGGCTTTTGCAGTGTCTGACCACCATGTTATTGTTCCTTTTTCCAAGGCATGAACGTGGTCCAACAGGGACAATCTGCTTACGCAGATTACACAGAGTATCTGCTTACACAGATACTGTGTTCATGATCCCCACCTATTTTCCACCAGTAGTCAGCTGGAAGACAATATTACCTGCAGGACATCCCAGGACTGATAACAGCAATAAAATTCCAATTTTATTTGGAATTAAAAGGATGTACTCCTTCGAGGACCTGCATGCTGTAAGAGGTGGAGCAATAAAACCAATACGGGCACTGAAGCAAAGACGGAAGAGAAGGTTATGAGACGGCTGGACATTTTTATGGAGAAAAGTAGGATTAAAGGATATGGTGATTAATCAGATAGGTGAGGCTGAGACTCCCAGAAACCAGAGAGGCAGATGAGAGGTGAGATAGCTTTTTCTTGTTTAGTAGTTCCCTAGTTCCCTTTTAATACCTGAGAGAAAATGTTCCTCATGGAAAAATATTTTACACAACTTCATGGAGGAGCCTGAGATGGCCAGAGCTTTGGCTCATAGGTGTGGGCATGGCTGATGCTAGAAATACCTCACTGTGCTGTCCCATCTCTTGTCCAAGAGTGTGGCACCATTGCTGTGTCTTTGGGCTGTGGGATGCTGACTTGGCAGTTGAAAAGTCATCTTTTTGCTTTTTCCACCACTCATCAGCATCCTTAGGTGACCCAGGCTTCCTTCCTCACTCCAGCCCCTCCTGTACCTTAATGTGTACTTGAAAACTCACAGCAGCAATTTGAAAGTAATGTTGAAAATCAAGAGTGATGAGTTGAAAATCAAGAGTGATAAGGATTTAGAATGTTTGACCTATTTTCCTCTGTGGTGGTTTAACCCAGCCAGGAACTCAGCACCACTCAGCTGCTCTGTCACTCCCCCCAGGTGGGATGGGGGAGAGAATCAGAAGGGTGAAAATGAGAAAACTCATGGGTTGAAATAAAGATAGCTTAATAGGAAAAGCAAAATCTGTGCATGCAAACAGAGCAAAACAAGGAATCATTCACCACTTCCTATGGGTAGGCAAGTCTTCAGCCATCCTCAAGAAAGCAGGACTACATCCTGTGTAATGGTCACCTGGGAAGACAGAGACATCACTCCAATGTTCCCTGCTTCCTCCTTCTTTCCCCAGTGTGACGCCCTGTGGTCTGGGATATCCCTTGGGTCAATCAGGGTCAGCTGTCCTGGATGTGTCCCCTCCTAACGCCTTGTGCACTCCCAGCCCCCTTGCTGGTGGGGTGGGGTGAGGAGCAACAAAGGCCTTGGCTCTGTGTGAGCACTGCTCAGCAATAGTGAAACCATTCTTGTGTTATCAATGCTGTTTCCAGCACAAATCCAACACACAGCCCCGTACCAGCTACTATGAAAAAAATTAACTCTGCCCCAGCCAAAACCAGCATATCCTCCCACTTACTTCTCTCCTTTTAATAAATCAAATAAAACTGTAGGAGCACTGCATTTCATCTTGTCTGAACTGTTATATTTAATCTCCTGAGTGGGTGAGGTTGGTTTGTGTGGAGGGGAACAGCTCAGATCCTGAAAACATGAGAGATGACTCTTTTAAGCTTTTCTGATTTCACAGAAAGTTGCCAGATAGCATTTTAATTAGGACCTATCAAAACCAATCAGGAAAAGAAGAAGGTTTGTCAAGTTGTTAGCAGCCGCTAAGCTTTTTGGAATTTGTAGGATGGGTTTTTTTGCCTTGTGCACAAATTTATTCATCCTAACAATTTTACAGCTGTGCTCCCTTGCTTACAGCACATCTCTCTGCATGAGAAACCTCTTCTATCATCTTTGCCGCTAGCTCCATTGGTAATTTTCCTGCTGGGATGGGCAGGGGCGCTCAGGCATTGCCAAGGTAGAGATTAGATTTTCACTTTGCACTTTGGGATTTTTTTCCTGGTGCTAAAAACATTTTCCTTCTTTGTTGATAATGCCATTATTTCTGTTTCATCTGCAAAGTAAGTTTGGAACTCAAGGATCCTCAGTATTCACTTACTGATGTAAAACATAAACATGACAAATAATCATATTATATGGCCTGCTAGGGAAAAAAGGGGAAAGCAGCACAATCTTAAAAGGAAAAATAGAACATTTTCTTTAGCAGATTGTAGTGGAGAAGATTTTTTCCACCCATTTGTAATTCCACAATGTGGTTCACATTATCTCTGGAATTCTTTGCTCTGTTTGTTGTGTTTTCAGAGATTTCGGTCAATAGGGAGTGAGTCAAATATTGAAAGTTCAGATCATCTTGAAGTGTTTTGCTGGATCAGAGATTTCTTTATCAAGATACTGGTCACACCATCTCTGACATCCGGGAATATTTCTTGTTCAAAAATACAGTTTAAAATAAAATTGTTAGTTTTCGTGTCTAATACAGCCACTGAAGGAAAATATATGTCAGCTGGAGGCTGTAAAAACAGGGTAGGATCACTGAACACATCTGGAAATACTTTAATTATTGCACATTCAACTTTGAACTATTTGGTTCCTATGTAAACACAAGACTAGTAATTAAAGTACAAGACTTAACTCATGTGGATTGCCATCTTTTAACTACTGGTTTGGAGAAGGGAGGGGAAACAGAAGGGGTAATTTTACCCTTTGTAGATTTGAAGGCCAAAAGGACCATTAGATGTGACCAGCTGTATACCAGACTGGTGAATTCCACCTCATTGCTCCTCTTTTGAGCCCAAACCCTTGAGTCAACCATAGCATATTTTTCTGAAAGACAGTTAATCTTGATAGAAGAACAAGAAATGATGCTACACCTTGGACAGTGGAGGGAGTGCTTGTTAAATGAGCTTTAAGAAAGCATAAAGTTAATTAAAGCTTTTCAAGTCCTTTTTTGAAACAATCTAAGGATGTATGACATTTAAATATGATTTGCAATAAACCAGTTATGAAGAGCCATAGTTTTATCTGTAATTAATTATATATTTAACTTAAGATGTGTTAATAAAAAAAATAATGGAGGCCTAAAGGATACGCAATCAAAAATCAGTCAGCTTGGTAAATTATTCTGAGGAATTGCTTCAAATAAGGTTACATTTGCTGACTTGCCATGAAACTTTGCACAGTTGGCTCAAGATGATAAATTAACTGCACTGTAAAAGTAAAACTGCTTTAAATATCTTTTTATTGCATGGAGATGAGTGGGTTTTTTTAATACAGTATTAGGGAGGGCCTCATCTGCTGGTCACCCTTTTGGGTCAGCAAGTTTTTTCTGTCTGTGTGAAGGCACAGTGCATGCTTCAGCCCTCTGCAGATGACTGCTGGGCTCCATGAAACCAGTGCCAAAATGCAAGGTGATGTTACTGCAAAGCATTGCCTTGCCTGTCTTGAAATGCTGCACACCTTGGCTCTTCTGGATTTGCTTCTGTGCTCAAAGGATATCTCTCTGCTGAGCTGGTGGCAGCTGCATGAGATGCCTTCATCAGGATACTCATGACCAAGCTTGACTGAAGGCAAGGTCAAGGTGGGCAAAGCCAGAGTGGCGTGCTACACATAAAAACAGCAAAACTTTTATGAGTCAGTTTGTCCTTGGAAAGCCAGGACTCAACCAGCCCAAGAGCCTGGCTTGATGTTCCAACTCTGCTCTGTGTTGCCAGTAGAGGTGGGAAAACTTGTAAAAAACCCCTGAGTTTTGCAGTTTCTCCTCTGCCTGCCTTCTGTTTTTTTTTTTTTTCTTCTGGGATCTAGTGTAGAAAAACTTTAAAATTTGGGGAAATGCATAAAATGCACTTTATGTGAAATACAGCCTTCAAAATAAAACCTGGATGTTTTTAGAGTAAGTATTATATTATTGCTACTGCACTTCTACCTTTTACTAATAAATATTCCCAGTGATATCAATATAAATCAAATTGTATAATGTTAATAGCAATGATTTCCACAGTTTTTAGACTTTACTACTTGTACTTCACAGTGCTTTGTTATACTGAATTATAGTGAATATATATAACAATGCCTTTTCCCCAATCTTTCCTCCTGAATGATGAAGATTTTCTTCTCCGTCTGCAAGACAATATGAGAGGATGTAACCTTTCATTTTTTTTGCAAGTCAACAATATTGATGCTTTTTATTTTCAAGTCTGTAATTTCCCTACCTATTTTATCAGTATTTATAAAGATAAAACATATGCAGGCACTTTAGTATTCAGCACTATTGTATGTGAGGAGTGTATTTGTCACCATTGGGAAGAGAAGAAATTAATAGCACCACCAAAATGTTTATGTAGCATATAATGATAAAGAGTATATTGTTTATTAGTTATTAAAAAATATTGGTTTCAATAAGGTAAGTAACACTACAGATCTATTTATCTGAAATTTCAATGGAATGCTTAAGAAATAAATTAATGGATATCTGGAATTTAAAATCTTTTTCAAATTTCCTGCTGCAAAGGCTAAAAAACTGAGCAGCGATTTGCCACAAGGTGATGGAAATCACCGGGAGGTAAGTATAGGTTATAGCTAAGAGAAAAAGGGGCATTAGGGAAAGGACTAAAATACAAACTGCACTGGGCTGCAAAAGAAGCAAACAGGAGGTGCAGAAGACAGAAACAACAGGAGACATTCGGTGATGCCCGTGGGCAGATTTCTCTTTGCAGCTGCCAAGACTTTACCTTTCAGGGCCTAATCTCACACAACAGGTTTTCTCAAAGGAAAAACATGGGACTGCTGTGGAATGCCAGCCTCTTCCTCCAGATTTCAGAGGTGGCAGATTCACCTGAACATCAGTGTTACCAGAAAAGGGTTTTCATATTGCGGTGTCATTGCTTATCTCATGGCTGGAGAGCAGAGAAGTTTTTGCAGCACCTCTTGTACTGCGGCTC
The DNA here is from genome assembly GCA_013397775.1 of Eulacestoma nigropectus. Lineage (NCBI taxonomy): Eukaryota > Metazoa > Chordata > Aves > Passeriformes > Eulacestoma > Eulacestoma nigropectus. Next base: position 7,512,117 of record VZTE01005755.1, on the reverse strand, counting down.
GTGTGTCTCGAGGTCTCTCTGGCTTGTGTGGTACAAAATTGTTGTAAAAGTGTAGGATTGGAAAGTGATGCACTCAGAAAAAAACCACAGTCCTAATTGTACCCATACAGAGAGGCTCTGAGATGACTGTCACCTCTCACAGCTGAGATGGTAATAAAAGTTTCTGAAGAAAGCAGTACCTCGATGCACAAGAGCTGTCAAAAAATCCCCAAATTGCATCTTAGGAACTGTTAGGAAAACAATACAGATCAAACCAGAAGATACCATCATGCTGTTGTAGAAAGCCCTCAAAAAGATCTTGTGCAGTTCTGCTTCCCTTGTCTCAAAACTGATTTACTGGAAGTGGGGATGGCAGAAAGGAGAATAGCAAGGATAAAGAAAGATATGGCTTGGTTTCTGTACGAACGACTGAGGAGACAGGAGTCTATAAATTCATGAGTGACAAGGAGAAGCTAAACAGGGAATAGCTAATTGTGGTTTCCAGTGCAAGAATCATTACATTGGGATGATGGGAGTATTTTACTGCTTAAAATGAAATTAAAAGGAGCCATGTTCCCAAGATGTACAAGGCTTTATTTCTTTCCACAGCAAGGAGGTAAAGTGCTGAAGTGCTTGCCACAGAATATTGCTGGTGCAAAAAGTCTGGAGTTAAAAAGAGTATGGTCCAGCTAGACCTTTCATCTGCCCTGACAAGGCATTTCTTTTGTGAACTTGAAATTTGGTGAAAAATTCTTATGTATTGGACTTACAGAACTTGAATTTATCTGCGCAAGAGCGTTTGGTACTGGGGCTTTTGATGAGAAATTTTATGTATTGATTCAAAGCTTGTGGCAAAAACCTGACTCTGGTTACTGTATATCCATGGCACTAAAGGGACTGACTGATGCCACTCCTGTAATCGAGGTTGCAATTCCAATGTCAGTTGTAGGATTTGAAGTAGAGAACAAACCAAGAAAACCACTACTGATAGCAGATATACTCCTGAGAGTATTTCATGAGGCTGTACTTGAAAATGATACAGGGAACAGGATAATACATGCATGTTTGACCAAAAAGAATTATCCAGTTTCAAAACCAACGTGGAATAAATTTCCAGAAGCTGCAGCTGAGTGTGACACATCACTGGAAGCCACCATGGTTGTGGTTGTGCACTGGCCAGGGAATCACACACGTAACCAATACTTCCAGTTCCAACTGAAGTGTTGTGGCAATTCATGGCAAGTTATCTGAAGGCAACCACATTGGCTTCAGAGATGCTGTATTGTTTGAAATGCTTCAGAAAAATACAGGGAGGGTAGGTGGATGTAGCTCAAAGAGCTTGAAGAAGTTCATAAAAAGAACTATTCAGGGCAAAAAATGCAAGTGGACACAGAGAAGATCTTGAAATGTGTGAAACATGCTGAAAACTGCTACAAAACAAAAACCTGTGCTAATAAATCAGGACTTGAAGCCATGGACCACATGTACATGACACAAGAGTGATTATTCCTCAGCTTCAGCGTACTCATCCTAACACTAATTGCTTTAGTGGAAAAACTAGCACCAAATCCATCATCAGACATGTTAGTCTGATATTTGCCAGATGTAGGATCCCTGCAATAATTAAAAGCAAAAATAACCTGCTGGTTCAATAGACAAGACTTCAAACAATTTGTAGTTGCTCATGGGTTTGAGTTTCTCCCTAACTAAAGCCATATAAAAAATGTGGTGGAGGATATCAGCAAAGGTAGATGTCTGCACAGAGGACCCCAAAATCTGGTGAGTAGGACCCAGGGGTTCAAGACCCTGCAGCTGGTGTACACATTGTTACCGCAGAGGATCAGAGAGATACAAACTCCAGAGGAAGATTTGTGGAAGAATCAGAGTGCACTTGCAAGCTATTCTGAGTAAGAGGAATAGGGTTATGAAACCTGTCAAAATAGCCCTAAAAGTAAAGGGAAAAATGAGAATGTTGCAGAGCTGTAAAAGAATGAGCAGAGGGACAGAGATGGATGGGCCTCTTAGAAGAGCAGCCAGCACACACAGTGCTTCTGGGAGCTCCTGAGAGACCTACTGAGTGCTGTTAAAACAGTTAAAGTGGAGCTGAATGTGTATTTTTTTTCTAAGTGCCGTAATACAAATTGCAATGTGAGCTAATTTACGGCTGAAAAACAGGGAGTTGTGTTATGAGGATATTGATTTCCAGAACAAGAGAAAAGGTGATACTGACCAGAGATGCCCAAAAAGGAACCGGCAGGCTTCTGGAGTCAGTTAAATGTCATTACTATAACTTGACTTTTCTACTGCATGTTCAGCTCAGGCTGCCGTCCTGATGGGAGCCTGAGCCAGTGTCTTGATTATTCCTCCATAAAAACCATGGCCAAAACCTTTCCCTTTGAGCATCCCGGGCCGGTGACAGAGCAGGACATGGCCTCTGGCTTCCTGTCTTCTGTTTGCAAGTCATGTAACCTGACTTTGAGTGTCTCAAGTTGAAGTGTTGCCAGTTGTTTTAACTTTATGATCGGAGGACAGAAATAGGCTGCTCCTGTGGTCTCCCTTTGCATCTCTCTTCCATGGCTTGATGCTAAGCTACATGGGGACTAGAAAACTTCCCAGGAATTCATGCTGGAGCCAGACATAACATGTCAGAATGATATGGACAAGATGAGGCCCGCAAGACACCAATTACATATTCTTGAAATAGGATAATAGCTTGTTAAGTGGGGTGAGCTCAGCCTGTCTGAGATCCACCATCTGTGGATCTTCACTTATCTACAGCCGTAGGTGGCAAGATGCTCCGGTGTTACTCACCACCTTGCTAGTCACCCCTGGACAGTGTATCCTTCAAATTAAATACACACACATCATTCGAGGAAAAAGCCTGAGTATCCTCATTTCTGCACCTTCCTACCCCAAATTACTGTTGGATAGTTCAGCACACTCTGTGCACTGTTAGATCTGCAGGGGTTACCTGGCTTCAGCACCATCGATATTCAGTCCATCAATGTGCAAATCCTACTCTGGGAAATAAATGTCCATAAAAGGTTTTGCTGAAACTCCCGACCAAAAGAAGGGCAGATGATGCTCCTAGCCGAACTGTACAGACGATTGGAAGTAAGAGCTTCTGAAATAGCTTCTTGATTGAGAATATGTGTCTCATTAATCTTTTAAACAGAACAGTGTGAGCTGAGCACAAAAAGATAATAGAGCCCCCAAGAGCATCCTTGGTCCTGCCCTTAGGACAAGGGTGGCAGTGCTTGGGCCTGATTAAAAAGTCATTTAGGTGGAGGCAGTATTCTTTGGAGGTGCTTAAAATACCACAGGTTATATTCACTGAAGGACATAACTGCCCTGCAGGTACTGGATCCAAAATGGAGATCCTCCTCTAGTCCTGCTTGGCTGCTTCTCTTTCTGCAGGTATCTGTGTTCGTCACAAACTTATTTTTTGCTACTTAACATTCCCTAACACCCCAAATATGTCCCTAGCCTAAAGCTCTCTAGTATTATGGGTAGTGAGCGTGAGCTGAGGCTGAGTGATGGTGTGGACCTTGTATATCTGCCTTGTGCTGGTTTTGCTCCACACTGAGCAGGGCTGAAGGAGTAGAGGATCCTTACCTCCACCATGTGGTACTTGGGGCGCCTCTCCAGAAGGAGAAAGACTTATGTGATTCCTGTTGCAGCAAGTTTTGCATTTGGATTGATGGCTGTCGCCATCCATTGTCCCATGGTTAGTGGTCTCACCATGTCTCGCTGAGCTTGTTTCATGAGGGGCATCACATCCTATGGCCTGAGCAAAAATGTTGATTATTCTGTAGTCCTCCACTGAGGGAGTTCCTAATGAGAGACGGAGCTTAGAGGTCTTGGCTCAGCTTCAGCAAACATTTATCTTTTGCACAGGGTTATCTTTGCAGCCGACACCCAAACCAGGTCATCCCTCTGGAGACAATTTTGTATTCTTCGTAACTCCTGGCTTCCTGTGTTTCAGCTGTTGCAGTCATTTTTTTCACCAGGTAAAATCAGGAGAAGTGAGATTATCCACAGCTACAAAACATCCAGAACACAGGTGTCTGGAATAGCCATGGGGGCACTCAGATTTGGACTGAGGCAGAGCAGAAGCTGGGTTGCCCACAGCTTGGATGAATACTACCACAGCTGTGTCACAGCTGTGAGAGGGACACAGCAGCATCCCAGACTGTAAATGCAAGCAGGGCTTGGCAGTGGTCCTGAGAATGCTTAATGCCCTGGTGTAGGTAATCCATTAAAGGTGTTTGGTGGTTTTTTACTCCCTTCTCATCCTGTTATAAGGCCAGGAGCATTTTTGAACCACTTGCTCATCTCATGAATATGTAAGACTTTCCTTTGGCTGTAACCTCCAGTGGAGGCACTGCCAATGGCTCACAGGAGTCTTGGCAAACCAGAAGATTTGTTTTTCATTACCATTTGTACCAGTGATTCATGTTATCTTTGGCTGGCTGGTTCATTGATGTTCCTCCATTTCCTCAGGTCCTTGAACTCTGTAGCCCAAATGTGGTATATGCATGAAATTATTAACTGCTGCGGTTGCTTCTCCTTCACACGAATTCAGACATAAACACTTCACAAATTAGTACAGAGCAAACAAAGCCAGATTAGAAGAATAGCTGAAGCTTTTCCTCTCTTATTTTTTTGAAGTGTGGTTTAGCAAAATCAATTCTAATCTCTTTTAAAAAATGATGCCAGTAGCAAAGTCCTTCTGAACTTTCATGACTATTTCCCAAATATGACTGGGAAACTCCTGCTATTTTCAGTTGAATAGGGAGTTTTACAGAAGGTTTTTGTGAAAATAGATTAAATATTCTGATCATAAACAGCAAGTGATAAAATAAGGATCTTCTAAACCAGACTGAGGACTGACTGCTCTGCAGTGCAGCCAAGAGGCTAATGTTTGATGAAGGTTGCCTGCAGTGCAAGTCTGCCGGGCTATCATTTCTTAAATCATAGTGGTTTGCTCGATTTTCTTTTGAGGGAAGAGAAGGGAATGTGTAAAATTAATGTCAGCAGACCCCTAGTCTCTACCAGCGGAATGGGTTGTAAAGTGCATCTTTGCCATTCTCCATCTTCCCTCCGGAGATAGAGGATATTCTTCTCCCTTTATTGGTTTGCTGGAAAACCAGTTTATTTTGCAATTCATCACCAGTTTTGGGTTTTTTTGCTCTTCCTTTTATTTTTATCACCCTGTGATGTCACATTGCAAAAAAATAACATTGTTTCTTCAAGGCACTGTGGGGAAAATCTCAGTGGCTCATGGCTATTTCTGCATATAAACTTGTTTGCCATTCTGCGGGACTCTGCTCGTTACCACCATGAGGCATTTGACCCAACACGATTTACTTCTTAAAATGGCCTCTTACAGTAATTCAGCCCCTAACATGGCTCTGAATTTGCCAGTGGCATCAATTGCAGGTTGGGTCACACTTCCAGTTCATTGTCCCTTTGTGAGCCCTGAAGGAACCCGGGAGCTGCTGGACAGCGTGATGTTCCCTGGTAGATAAATTTAAGTGTGATGGAAGACCTGCATTCAAGTTATTCTACAGAACAGAGGGGTGAGCTTGGATGGAAAGGAGGAAAGCAGACACCAGACAGAAATGCTGGACCAAGCCCTGCAGCTGAAGAGGAGTTACACCTCTGGAGGATTTACATCTGCTGTGGGCACAGCTCAACCCAGGTGCAGTAGTGTGTGGTTCTGCATCAGAGTCAAGACATCATCTGTGCTCCTTGGGTGTGCCTCCACTCATTTCAGTGGAGTTTAGATCATCGTGGATTTAAAACTTCATCTTTTCCCCTTCTGATAGAGCTCACCTGTAGAGTCTTAACGTGTTCCTTGGGGAAGGTATCTTCCTTCCCCTTCTGTTTTCATTCACGCCCTTTCCAGCATTCTGCCCAACTCCTTTTCCCCAGGCTGGGAATGTCAGTGTGCAGGGGAAGGGAAGCTTGGGACGCTTCAGCTGAATTTGACTGAAACTTGCCAGATTCAGAAAGAACATTCATAGGTATTTCTCACTCAAGACACAATCAGTGGACCGATTTAAAAAACCCTCAGATTTCTTACGTTTTACTGTTTTTTAGCCAGTTGGAAAGCCACTTACACTTTGGGAATTCTCATCAGAAATTTCAAATGCTATGAAAAAAATGCAAAAAAAAAAAAAAAAAGAAAAAAGGCCTGCCACTTTTGGGGGATGATCTCCTCCTTCTGTACCTCCTGTTGCCTTGAGATCTGTGTTCCCATCCCTACCTTGAAGAAAAATCTCAGCACCAGTTTAATGCCATTGAAAAGACCTTGACACTGGAGGAAAGTCATATTCAGGAAGGGGTCATAAAGGCAAGGAGAGGAACTGCAACTTGATCTTGTTACAGTTCATCTCTTCTTTTGTGAAAGCCTCATTTCAAAGGATCATAGAATGCTTTGGGTTGGAGGGGACCTTGAAGACCATCTCGTTCCAACCCCACTACCACAGGCAGGGACACCTTCCAAGAGACGAGACCTTGGCCAAGCCAGTTCAACAATGAAAGCCAGCATAACAGGATTTGAAATGCCACTGTAATAACAGCAACAGCATAATTGCTTTGTTTATCATAAAGTTCCTTTTAGCTAGTTTTATTAAGGCTCTTGGGCTTAGGTGCTGATAAATTAACATAAATTGCCATCTTATTAATGGCTCCCATTCTAATCTTTCTTGTGATGAGAAAAATTGGGGTGAAAAGTCTCAGCAGAAGTTGCATTTTCTGGCAGGTTGTTTTATTATTATTATTGTTGTGTAGGTTAGTTTTTATTATTGTGTGGTTTGTTTTTATTATTGTGTGATTTGTTTTTGAGGTTGGTTTTTTTTTTTTTGTTCTAATTGTAATTAACTAACAGTTGAGAAAGTCAGCCTTGCTGCATCACCCGCAATTGCTGGGGTCCAAGCTGCAGCTGTAATTTAGAGGGCTGGAATAATCACATAATTACTCTGCAGTGATTACAGGAGGCTTGCATGGTCAGTGGATAAGAAAGATTAAATGGCAGTGGGAAAAAAGAGGCAGACATATGTTGCTAGTTAAGTTAACCACTTTATATTAATCCTGGCCTGCCCAGGGAAAGTGTCATGCTCCTACTGGAGGATAGGATGCACAAAACCTTTGCCTGGCCTGTGGGGAACATAGAGGCCTGGTGTCCTAGCTTCATTGAGTGGAAAGATTAATTTTCATAGAGGAAAATAGGAAGTAGGAAGGTTAATTCCTGGAAGTAATCTGCTTTTCCTTACTGTGGCATTGCTTACATGGCAGTCTTACATGCATTTTCCTTGAGATGGCAACCTAAACCTCATGGGCTGCAGCAGGAATTGAGTCACACCTGTCTGGAGCAAGGTCTGGTACAGCATTTGGCCCAACAATGCCTGGAGATGTGCCTGGGAGACAAGTAGTCTGATAGCCAGATCATGTTGCTCTTCTTTGTTATAGCAAGATATTTTGAATCAGGTCTGAATGCTTGACAAGGCAGTTTGGAGGGGCTTGAGTTTTTCCCAGGTTATTTGCCGCGCAAAAGGAAGAAACATGATTTTATGTCTGTTACTGATTCTCCATTAAAAGCAAGCCTTAAAATCACAGTTGTTTTTGTTAGTGAAAACAGGGGACTGGTGAGATTGCATGCTGCAGCCCTCCTTTTTGTATAAGAAACTGTTAGGAACCTTTGTTCCCACCTCAGCTGGGCAAACGGGACCAGCAAAGCAAGGAGCAGTGTGGGATCATTGTTCCACTTTACTGGCCCTAGGGTTCACCCCCAGGTCTGGCCCTGCACAGAAACACGTCTGAATTTAACAGGTGTGTGGCAAGATTAGGTTTAAGGTGGCCATGGGCTTTGGAAGGCATTTATGGGTACAACCTTGGAGCTGTGTTCCCCAGGCATCCCTGGGTGCTGCAAGGTGACACAGAATAAAATAGAATATTTCAGTTGGAAGGGACCTGCAGGAATCCTTTAAGTCCATCTGTCCGACCACTTAAGGCTGACCAAGTTAAAGTATGTTATTAAGGGCATAGTTCAAAGGCCTCTTAAACACTGAGGGGAACATCCCCATGCTTTGGGGAACATCTGTAGGAAACCTTAAGACATGAAGCGTCCCAGCCCTGTCCTAGCTTCTCTGCTTGTGGTATGATTTTCGGGAGGGTAAATCCACTCATGGAAGTGTCCAGACGAGCTGCCATCAGGAATGACCTGGAAAAGCTGACGACATCTGTGCTTGAGGACAGGGCTTGGCTGAGAGCAGGACGTTCCAGACTCCGAGCAGAGGTGACCGCTGGAGATGTTGGCGAAGACCACATTTCCCGGGAGGTTGGCTTGCTTTATTCCCCTAAAAGTTTAGGGAAAAAATTACTTCCAATGAGATACAAAACCTGCTTTAAAACAGTGCTGGATGGGGTCCCTCGGTGGGGAAGGGAGGCTGTCTGAAATCTGCTTCCCAAACACTGCTGCCTTATCAGTTGCACAGGTGCAGTGTACACGATGGTAATGAAGACAGGATAGGAAGGGATTAGTAGGACATTGCAAACAAGTTTGTGCTAAGTGGCTTAGGGTTCATCCTGTCCTGCTTCTAAATACTGACTTCTGCTGCTTTCACCTTCCAAAACACATAAACCGTTGATTTTGATTAGTAAATTAATTTATACAGATAAGCTTCAGCCATCTGTTAACAGCAAGATGTGCCCCACCACATTGTCTTTGACATTCAGAACTGAACTTGCAGCATTTTGGTGCAGGGTGCCCATGCTGACTTCATCTGCACCGCCAAACACAGCCCCGTCCATGCTACGAGAGTGTGTAGCACATTTACCCTCTCTGAAAAGTAGTCCTAAGTCCTATAACTCATTCTTGTGAGCCTTGACAACCAACATGGAATTACAGTGCAGAAAAAGATGGAGAGTGCTGAAGAGCCCCTTAGTTCCCATCACCCTGTCTCTCTTTCTGGAGTAACTGAAAATAGAGGAATAACTATATATAGCTATTCTAGAAGAACAGAAGAAGTAACTAACAACAAAAGTCAATTAATGTTCTGCTGACACAGTTCACATGGGGGAAAGAGCCTTTCTTCAGGATGAGTCAGGTTCTTGGCTTTGGCTTTCACTGAGTTTCTTACCACTGTTTTCAATAAGAAGGGGTAGTTGCATCACATCTAATATTTAACAGGAAACTTGAAAATATTCCTAAACTTTATGTCACCCTTCCACATAGCCTGGGCCGTGCTTGATTTGATTATCCAAATTTACCAAAACTCTCAGCCACTGAGTAGATTCAGAAGCAATTTAAGAGATCGTTACCTCTAATTTGTTTTTAATTCCTCTGTCTGAAACCCAGAAAGCTGCTAGCAGTTTCAGAGTGATTATGGGGGTTTGCTTCTGGTAAGTAGAACTCCTTGGAAGGAGGCAGAAACTTCTTTGCAGGATGTGGGGGGCATTTCATGTTATCGCTTCCAGGTTGACTCCTGGCAGCATCCCATTCGGGTTCTGCCTGAGCAAGAGAGTCTGGCAGCAGCCAACAGCCTACAAGTGAGCAACTCGGGCTTTTACCCACTTTATTAGGACACTTGGGGCCTGTGAGTTTTTCTATCCTTTTCACTAAGGGATCTGGTTGCTTTTATCTCCTGACACAGGCTTTTGCCACCTTCGTGTCCAATGTGTGGTAAGGCAAACGTGCCTGTGACATGGGAGGGAGTCTACTTGACTAAACCTTCCTCTTCTGGTCTTGACTTGGGTTGCTTCCCTTTAATATTTGTTGATGTGCAGAGCAGGGGACTTTTTTCCTGCACTAAACCAATACCTTTATGCTCCTAAAGCATATGAGCATCCAGCCTGCCCTCTGCCAAGGGTCACACCACCATCCCCAGACCCAAAAATTGTCCTTCGCATGAGACCATGGAAAGAGCACCCAGACTGGTCCCATCCCCATAAACGATGGCTGCAATCAATCCCTACGCCCACACAGAGCTATTCTGATCCAAGTAGATGGAGTCAGAGCACCCAGAAGATGCCATGAGCCGCATAGTCACAGCAGGTAGCGGGGCAGCTCTCTCATCTCTCCCCTCTCACAGACCACTGCTCACCCAGCAAAATCTGTCAGACTCTCTGTATCCACCTCTGTGGTGCCATTGGGTGGCTCCAGCAGAGGAGACAGAGCAAATGTCACTGATTGTGGGCTGGTGGAGCCAGAACGGGAGGAAACATTGTTGCAATAAATGGGGAAACATGTGGCTTTCCCCACGAAATGCTGCATTCCCCAGTTCCCTCTATCACTATTTCAAGTGCATCCACTCCACACCTGCATGTTTAAACTCCAAACCAACTTCTTAGAAAACCTCTCCACTCTCCATAAAAGCTGCGGACCGTGGCATCAGTTCATGCTCCCTGTGAGGTGATTATTTCTGGGTTAAAATATCAGATGCAGCACTGTCTCTGGCGGATGCCCTGGCGTCAGGGCTACCCACTCCAGGAGGTGGCAGCCTCGCACAGCACAGGGCTCTCATGTGCTCGCCTGATCCCACCCAGCTATTCGGAAAGAGCATAAAATATTTATCTGCAGATATATTTGGATCTGATTCCCCACCACCACCTCTTTGTAGCTGAACAATCTTTCTATCCTTGCCGGCACAGCAATTTTTCAGAAAAATGAGACTTTGCAATCTTGTCTACATTCGGACTTAAGCAGGGTTGTGGGTTTTTTGTTTTTATTGCTTGTTTGNAATATAGTGTCTATGCATTTTAGGACATTCACTTTTTTTTTTTGTTTTTGGGGTTTTTTTTTTGTTTTTTTTTTTTTTTTTTTTTTTTTTGTTCCACAGTGAAAAAAAAAAAAAAAAGGCAAAATTACAACTAAAGGCTTTAAAGCTAATCTGAAGTTTCTGGTACATAGAAATCATTAAAATCCAGCATGTTTTACAACAGAAAAGGTGAAGTGAATTTGCAGAGTGCGTATTTTTTCCTTCCCCGTGCTCATATTAAAGCTTGCTCATAATATTGAATGAGCCTTTGGCCAGAGACGTGCCGAGCCTTGCCCCTGTTGATCAACAGGGATTAAAAAAAGACACCTGGGGCTGCTCAAGCCAAGGTAATGAAACAGGAATCTGAGGGCTCTGGAGAGCAATTTGGGAAGTTTCTTTTCTTATTGCTATGGCTGGGGCAGGCTTTTTCCCAAATTTAGTATTCTGTCTGGGAGAATATAAAATAATGAGACTCCTGCTGCTTCCTAAGGGAGACCCTTGAATTGCCTTGGAGATATCACTGTCAGCCTGAGTTTTTTTCCTGTCTCAAGCTGACCTGAAAAAAGGAGCAAAGAAGAAAGCACGGGGAACGTGAGCCTGTTTTGATGCTCTCTGGTCGTCAAAAATTACTTTTATCATTTGGTTTTTTGTTGGAGTTTTTTTGTGGGAGGGAGTTATTTGTTGATTCATTTTAGGTAAGGAACACCAAGGTTAGGGAGTTCACTATTAAAAACATTTCTCTTGGAAAATGAGAGGAACAGGGTATTGGTCACAGCGTGCTCTCAAGGTCTCTGCAATCGATGGGGAAGGGATGCTATGAGGCTGAAGAAACGCAGGGTGCTTCACTGCTGTCCATTGAAAGGATCAAAAGCTGTCGCAGTAAAAAAGAGAGAGCAGCTGCTGGAGCAGTCAGGGGAGGAGAATCTGGCTGTGAGATGTGGGCTTTACAACAGGCTGGCTTTAGGGCATGAGGAATGCTAACGCCAAAGAGTTCCACCAACATATTCCTTGCAAGTCAGGAGGAGGAAAACCAGAGTGCCCCATGCAGAGGGCTGGAAAAAGTTGCTAAGAAAGAAAGTGAGTGAATAAGGAGAGATCCATTGCTGTTCAGCTTGCTTTTAGCAGCTCTAAAGCTGCCCTGATGCTGAACATGGACCTGTTGTGTCTCTGATGTTGCCCCTTGGGCTCTCACTGCCAGCTGCAATCACTGATGGTTCCCCAGGAAAGCCATTATTCCACACATTTATGACACACTGGGGGCTGCTCTGCAGAGCAGAGCTCTGGATGGCTGCAGCTGGGCTTGCAGACAAGGTGGGAAGGGCAGATGTGCCACAACAGTGGCTTTTTTTATGGGGCCCTGTGTGCAAATTACACTTGCCACACAGCCACCCCAACTCTGAGGAATAAATGTGTGAAGTATAGCAACCATCTCTGTTAGCAAGTTAAGTGAAATGGGGAGCTGGGCAAATTGTAGAATGGTTTGGGTTGGAAAAGACCTTTAAAGGTCAAGTAGCCCAGCTGCCCTGCAATAAGCAGGGACAGTTTCCACTGGATCAGGTTGCTCAAAGCCCTACCCAGCCTAGTGTTGGACACTTCCAGGGATGGGGCATCCACCACATCTCTTGGTGAGCTATGCCAATGTTTTATCACCCACATCATAGAAAATTTCTTCCTTAAAATAGTGGCTCAACTCATTGCATAATTTGCTTCCAGTCATTTGAGTGATGGTGCCTGGACACTGAAGGTTTAGGCACTTGGAGTTGCAGCTGCAGGAAGTGGCACCTAAACCTGGCTCCTTTGGGTAAGCTGGTCCCTGAGATTTGGGGTGGGAGAAAGCGTGCTTAGTGCACTGACCAGCTGTGGGACACCAGAAATAAGCAGTGGCTTCAAAGCCATTTAGGAGGTTGGATCAGAGTAGCCACAGGGATGAGCCGACAGAGGATGAGGAAAGTTCAAAGCAGAGTTTGCACACAGTGCTGGGGATCCAGTGAAGGAAAATCCAAGGATAAATCCTCAGTGAGAGCTGCTTCTCAGTCTCTATCCCTGTGGATACAGGTGACCTAGTCCACTTTCATCCCACTGGGGTGTAAAACTGGCTATGCAGCTTGTGGAGGATGTGCCAGCCTTCTGCTGGGTATCTGTCTTTGTTAGGGCTGGTGCAGAGCTGGCATGTCTGTCATCACCCTGGACCCTTTCTGAGCTGCTCTTTTGTTCACTGGAGCAAAAAAACAGGTCCCACATGAGGGGCTGAGCAGCTGGGGCCACCACCTGAAAATAAAAGGCCACAGGGATAAAGGAGAGCTGGTGGAGCCCCTTTGCACACAAAGGAGAATAAACACATGGAATAGGTTAACGTGTGAGGTGGCTGAAGCCATGACATAAATAAATTCAGGAGGCATGTCGACAGGCTGTTGGAAAAATAACCACGGTGGGGAGGAAGGGATTCAGGATACTAGGATGAGGGTAAAGGGACCCAAAAGGGAAGCTTATGATAAAGGGAAAATAAGATGGAGAAGCAGTCTGGTGTCTTCTTCCAGCTGTGCTGTGAGTCAGAGGAAAGAGCTATTTCTGACCCACATGTCTGAACCAGCAGTGATTGGTCTGTTCAGCATAAGGAAGGATTTGCCCATAAAACTGGAGAGGGTTGAAGAGAGTCAGCAGCATGCTGTAAGAAATTGGGTGTTAAGTGCCTCTGGTTTTGGAGCTGCTCTAAAGGGTGGGTGTGTGGGTTTGGAGGCCTGTATTGATCAGGAATACATCTGGAGGGGGGGATCTCTCCTGACAGCATCTTGCTGAGAGGGGAAAGGGTGAGGGTATGGGTGAAGGACCTTGGCTCTGCAGAGCACCTCGACGAGGAGCAGTGGCAAAGTGCAGAGACCCCTCTGGAAAGCCTCCTAAGTAAAGAAGCACGAAGAGGTCAAGTTGTGATGGAGTGAGAGGAGAGAGAGGAGCTGCACTGCAGTGGTGCCTGGGGCTGATGGAGACATGGAGGTCCAACACTGTTGTGAGAAAGATCAGAACCTACTCCTGCCTCAGCCCCCAATAAAAATTTCTTGATGTCATCAACAGACATGGGGAGAAAGGAGTGGTGAATTCAAGTCAATGACTTGGATGTAGCAGATGATTTTGCCTTGGCCAAGCAGCTCTTTAGGAACTAAAGTATGACCAAGTCCACCAATGCCATCCATCTCCAAGATTTTATGTAATCTTTTATTTTCTGTGTAACAGACCTCTTTAATAACTCTTCACTGAGAAATCCCAGCACTTAAACAGAAAATGTGTCCTGAGCTTTGCAAAGGAAGATGTTTGTAAAATTCTCACAAGGACAAGCATCCCCTGGCTAGACGGAATAAACATCCTATACTGTGATACTTGCAGATCCAGCCAAACTTATTTTATCAGCTCTAGTAGCCACTTTTTTTGGCTGCCATGGTGGGAAATGAGCTGGGAATCTCCAGAGTGAGAAGCCAAGGTTTGATAAACTGGAATTTTAAGTGATGTTAATGGTGGGTTGCATTTCTAGGGAATGCAGCTGGATGGATTTTAGGGGATTTCTGATGCTTATCCTGACAACAAACTCTTGATGTCTGCTCTGACTTACTGGAGCCTGGCATCGTTCACAACAGAAAGGAGACATTAGAGCCCCCAAGTTGCTTTCTTTGAAAATCAAACTCTTCTGCTACCCAAGTGAACACTAAAAACATCTGTCTATCTTGCAAAGGTGACAGAGCATCTGTTCTGGGATTTGGGTTGGGACTTCCTTCCTCACCTTGGCCACAACAGACCATTCTGAGATTTCAGGCAAAAGTTTTGGGATGCTGTTGCAAGTCCAATAGCTACAATCTGAGCAGTGTGACCTAAGGGGCAATGTGTCTGGTGAAAATTGAGGCACTGAAGGAACATTTATGGCAGTCATAGAACCATAGAATTCTTTAGGCTGGAAAGGACTCTATGATGATCAAGTCCAACTACTAACCCAGCAATGCCAGGACCATGTCCCTAAGTGCCACATTTGCATGTCTTTTGAATATCTCCAAGGATGGTGACTCCACCACTGCCGTTGGCAGCCTGTTCAAATGACTCTGGTGCCTGTGAATGCTGAAATGCCTGGGCAAGTATGTGTGGCTTCTGTGAGTTACCATATTTTGTGACTTCCAAAATTCCAGTTAAACTGAAATGCAGGCACGTTAAGGCCCTTTGCAGATCTGGGCCTTGGAACAAATGTTTTAGTTCAAAGTTTTCCCTTTAAAGGTACAGAAAGTAACCTGATGTGATGTTAGGCTATAGACATCATAGCCCAGTGAAAGCATCATCAGATGGTTCCTCAGAGTTAATTCATCCATTCATTATTAATGTGTGCCTGGAATTTCAATTTGCTCTCATTAAAATGTGATTGATGGTGAAGATAAAGCACATAACAATCACACTGCACCAGCTCTTTCTTTGCACTCAGCAAAAAAACCCAAGAGCTTCTTCATGAGCAAAATCAGGCCTTTTGCTTTGCTTTCTGTGCAAAAGCTGGACTTTTCTGGTCTCTCTCTAGTAACCGCTTTTCCTCAGCCTCTTTCATTCTCCATTGCCATGCTGTAAATTGAGAAAACCAGAAAGAAATGAAGAGCAAACATAGGAAATGTCACTACTGGGCTTGCAGCTTTAATGCAGGCACACTAAAAAAGTGCTCAAGGGGGTGATGCTGGTGCTCCATACCCAGAGCTGGTGATGCAGCCCCGTTAAACACAGCAGTGTCATCATGGCACGCAGTCACTGCCACCCTCCTCCTCCTCCTCTGAATGTGGGCGGTGATTTCCCGCGTAGCCTGGCCAGGCTCCAAGCTATGCTCTGAGCCAAGCCCTGGCCTGCAGTCATACAGGAGTTAAGGCCTCATTAGTTTCTTATTCCCATGTCAGCAGGCTGTTAGCAGGCTCTGAATTGGCCAGCCAGTTTCTGGAGAAGAGCCAACCTACAGCAGCATGGGCTCAGTCCCCCCAGCAGGCACTGCTGCTTGCTGGAGAGATGCATTTTGCATGCATCCCATGACACTGGCCTCAGTTCTTCTTCTCCCAGGGGATCCCTCTTGAATTAAGTTGTGTAGTAGATGGTCCCAGAACCTCCATGCCGCACTCTGCTGTCAATCCAGGCTCCTTGGAAAATGTTTCTCCACCAGCTACTTTTCATCTCTTTGCTGCTCTCCAAATTCCTGGGTGTCTTGATCCAGAATAAGCTTTTCTTGGTTGCTTAGTTCCCCAGAGAGCTGTCTGTAACCCTGTGTGTTGTGTTGGATGGTGCTCTCCTCTGTGAAGCAAACATCTAAAGAGCTGGCTACCCTTTCATCTCTTGAGCCAAATTTTCAATGCTAAGTCGGAGTCAGCAGGGTCTAACCTGGTCTTCAGATCTTCTTCTGGACAGCTCCAGCCTCAGTCTGCAAAGAGCCGCTCTTCATCTGGCACTAGGCACAAAATCCACTGGCAAGAGATTTTTTTCCCTTAGATACATGAGGGGGAAGAACTGTTGCAAATCATGCTTAAAATTCAAGCTGGGCAGAAAACCTTTGAAATGCCTTTAAAAGGCTGAGCAAAACATTTATGTACAGCTGTGTAACCTCTCCCTGGAGAAAGGAGAAAGGGAGAACTGCTGGTGTCCCACCATGATTGGGGTTTTTTCACCTATTCCCCCTTGATCTTGTTCATACCTTTTTTTTTCTTTTTTTTTCCATCCTTAGATCTCCCTGGTAATATGGTCCATATGTTTATTCTCCTTTCAGGGAAAGCGACGCCAGCATTCACATTGCACTCTTCTACATTGCCATGTTTTCCCAATGTGCAGCGGTTTGTTAGGAGGAATTTCAAGCCTTTCCATAATTTTCAAAGTTGGCAATTAGATCACTGCCTCCCCTCTGCCTCTTGCAGTGAAAATAAACTCCCATTTCCTTTACTTTCCCTCATACTGATACCTAGGAATTTCCGAATGTTTTGTGTCCTCCAAAGCTTTGTTCCTCTGGGTAACTGCAGAGTATCTGAGACAAGGTCGTGGTGAAATTGCAGATTCAGAAATGGAGAGGCATTTTTCCAGGCTGACTGACCATTTGTTGAATCACATCGAGTCCCTCATTCAGGCAAAATTTCAGCTCAGGACAGCAAGCTTTTGCATAACTAGATTTTACCGTGTCCCACTTACCTTTAAGGGATGGACTCTGCAATGATATGAGCTTACAAGGGAGATTCTGGACCTTTCAAGGCATTCAGTGCCACTTTCTGAAAAGCTGTGAAAGCTTGCCAGAGAGTACATCAAACTTACCTCCAGGAAAATAAAAAATACAGACTGTGGGAGCTAAGCAGTTAAACAAGAGGAGAGAATCCAGGGCATGCTCATGAAGAAGTTTTGCAAATCCCTGTTAGAAAATCTCAGTAATATTTTGCAGTAGGTGAAACAGAGACTTAATAGGAAGAAAATATCCCATGTACTGTGGAGGAACGGTTCCTAGCTAGAAATCTTGAGCAGAGGGGATCAAGTACAGTGTTTCTTTCAGAGAAAGAAGGCATTTCTGCTGAAAGCAAAGATATCAACAGTGTGTCTGAGTAGCCTTACAGATTGCTGTTCATTCATGCTAATAACTTCCAACAAAGAGAAATTTCACCAGCAAGTGGCACTTTTTCCGGACCTGTGCTGTCAGGCAGGAAGCTCGATATAGATTTGAGTTGTTCGAGATCTGAAACTTGAGTCATTCAGAAGACCTAATGGCCTTCCTGTCAGATTCTTTAAATTAAAAAGTTCAAATCTTCTCACTATCGGCTGTGACTTCAGGAATGCCAAAATTTCATTAACTGTTTCTTCAGACTTTTTATGTGAGTTACCACAGTCTGAGACTGGAGGATTATCCCAATGCCTTCATTCCCAAGAACTGACACTTCTTTCTTTAGCACAAGAAGAGGGTGCAAATTTGGGAATGTGATGAGCCCTGTGATTAGGGGACAATTTCCGTCCTGGTTTAGGAGGTGTTTGATGATTGCCCTGTGCTACTTAATTGTTTACAGGTGGATAGTAAATGTACAATTTTCTCTTTCCTTGTTGAGTGTAGGGGCTCTGAGATCAGGACAAAATTATTTCAACATCTTGATGTTTTCTTTTATATATGATAATGAACTTTCACCTCATACAAATTAAGGCCATTTGACCAAAAATCCGTGATGTATTTCCTTCTCCTCAAGTGATGACAGTCACTGAACCAACCTTGTATTTGGTATAGCACAACACTGAAGAACAGCATGCAATGACATTGCCTGCTTTGCTACTTCAATAGCAATTCTGGTTGAGGTCCTTAGAAGGTCTCCACCTTTTCTCTCACATCCATACTGTCCAACAGTTACGTATCTGTACCATTTCCATTATTAGGAAGGCTCTACTAAGGTACAGCCAAACTCTTTAGGCAACAAGATAATGAAGGATCCTGTGTAGCATTTATTTTATACTGTACTTGAGCATTTGTTTAAGCTGTCATACAAAAGGAAATTTGCCTACCTTGAAGAAAACAGTGAAAAGCCATTTTTTGTGTTTCAGGTGGATTCTAAATTTGTTAAAAAATATTTGCTGACCTCAGAAAAATGGAGTTCTTTTGCATTGCAATTAATCTTCAAGCCAAGCAGCAGAGGAAGTGGGGAGATGTGGCTTGAGCTGTCACAAAGGAATCAGATTCAGTTTAAGCCCCTAGAGCACCCATTTATTGGAACTGGTTTCCCAGAGAGTGGGATTTTCTCTGAATTACACAAAAAGATATATCCTAGCTTGCTCCTTCACTTCCAAAAAGAATCTGGAAAGATCCTGTTTTCCAAAAGTACTGAAAGAAGCTCTGGATGCTTAGCCCTATACCTGATTTTATACTCTAGGAATGTTTTAAACTCCTCACAGACATTTTATATTCATGGAGTGTGAGTTTTCTGTGATACAGCTCTGGGTGAATATAGATTTTGTACCATGCTCTGCGAAGTTTCACTTGTGCACTGTGGAGAGGAAAAGCCCTGGATTAAAGCTGATGTCAGAAAATTCAGTCATGCAACTCGTGTATGTGGACTTGTATAGGTTATGGCCATGTTTTATCTCCTGGATTAAAGCTTTCTTCCTTGGCCTGAGAGCTGGCTGCACAGGGACACGCAGGGCACGTGGGAATGCACACTCACTGCCAACTCATTTTGTTGCTGTCTCACCACAGTTCATTCTGCCTTCATATGCGACACTGAGTGTAGGAAAAATCACCTGGCAAGGTGTCATGGGTTGAAACTGAGTTGATTGACAAGCCTTTAAGCCAATGCGCTTTTGTGAATTTTGCATATTTAAACCCCGTGCACGGGCGGGAAGTTCCTCTCTGGTTCCCGGTCTCCTGAGGGNGGGGAGTTTTTGCTTGGAGAGTGCTGGAGGGAAGAGGGTTTTGCTTTCACTTCTTTTTATTTCTTGTTACTTTTAATTCTGTTAGTAATAAACTTCTTTATATTCTTTAAAGTTTTAGGCCTGCTTTGCATTTCTTCTCATCCTTATCTCACAAAGTGAAAAGCATGTGATCAAACCACTACACAAGGGAAGGGAAGTCTGACCCAACATGAAGACTTAGATGCTTCCTTGGAGCATACCACCTCCAAGCAAGCTGTCCAAGGCTGCCCTCTAATTTTGGATCTTGGCGCACAACGACACGTCTCATTCCTGGCAAGTGAAGAAGCTCTCTTTAGGTCTAGGTGTTAGTGGCATGAGACTGAATATGTTGGATTTCTGTTTCCATTCATCTGGAGATGTGGATGAAAATCTGAAACAACACCTGCTGACTGTCATATCTGAATGAAGTTGCTGGGGGTGGAAAAAAAAGTGGGGAGAAGAAATCTACTGCTGCTTTTGCCCATGTTTTATCTTTAGCACTCATCTATTTGGTAAAATCATCAGCTGTCTGGGCATCTGCCTGTTGCTTAGCAGCAGAACTGCTCTTCTGATGCTCTGGAGGACTTTATCTGGGGACATGTCAGAGGAAAGGACTGGTCCATTATTGCTCTCAAACAGTTGATTTCTTTTTTCTTTATCCATGAATTAGAACAGCAAGTAATTTACAGAAAAAATACCTTGTTCCTCAGTAATTCAGTTTAAGGATGTATAGAAAGAATCTGGATGTCTTATTTAGTACTTTATGTGCTCTATGTACTTTAGAACTCTTATTAATTCTCTAGTACTCATGAATTTTTGTTATTCACAAAATTTATCTGGGTCTTCTTGCTGCCAGTGCCATCATGGCAGTGCTCATTGAATAAGACATATGTGTCTTTCTGGTTTGTTGATAGCATCGTGAATCAATAGCTGTCAGTGGATGGTAGGTAATTTGTGCCTTGTGTTATTGCTTGGGAGAGGGAGGGGAGGGGGTTCAGGAAATCAGATAACACAATAAATAAGTAGGCATGTGGGTATTTGTTTTGTTCTGCATTGGCATCCAGCTAAGCCAGAGGTAAAACTTCATGGTTTTTGGTGCAGCACTGGGTGACTGGCCATGAGGATGGCACAGGAGAAACAGTCCAGAGGTACACGCTGGCTCTCAGTGCAGTGCTCAAAAGCCACTCACGCTATTGTCCCGTTCCTGAGCACACCAGAACCGTCATGTGCACTTCACTGATTGTAAATTCCTTCCTGCCTCTGCACAACCTTTGTCAGCCAAGCCCCATTTTGGAAGGCTTGCACGCTTTCACCCAACACAGCTGGATCCAGAGGGCCAGCAGCTGAAGGAGCTGATGTTTGAGCAGATGCTGTACAGTGAATACTTTGGAGAAGGCACATGACAACATGGGACAGGACAGGAACAGAAATCCAGCCTATGCACAAGCAGCCAACTCCTTATGAGCAGCACTGGAATCATGTCCTGTGAGCTCTACTCTGCTCTACTGTCTCCTTTCGGAAAAACTCATCCAGCTTCATCCAGTTGTCCAGTCCAGTGCAGCTGCTACACTTTCTGCCTTCAAATTCCTGTTGGCTGATCTCAATGTGAGACCATAAGGTCCTGTGCCCAGGGCTGGACCTGCAGAGTCTGCCACTGCTCTGAGCCACCTCTGGCTCCTGCTGGGGCTGAGCATGTGTTGGCCCGTGGTGTTTTCCTGCAGCTCAGCTTTCTCTTGCTGCAGCTCAGTGCCAGAAGTATTAGGAAATTCAGTGACAGAATCACAGCATCCTTAAGGTTGGACGAAATCCCTAAGCTCATTGAGTCCAACCATTAATTTAAGAGTACCCTCTTGCACAGTTTAACTGGGGATGTTGTCAACCACATTTACCTCAGGGACCAAAGGTTGCAGAGAGCCCTGGCCCAGGCCCAGCCTCTCTTCTGCACTGCAGTCCTGTTGCAAGCAGCCAAAATCTGCCTATCAATTTCCCTGCTGTCTCCCATCTCTGTTTCCTATCTACTCTCTTCATGTGATATTCTTCCCTCAGAGCAGAGCTTTGCAGGCTGCCTCTGTGCAATCCCACCACTAATCCAGGAGCCAGTGCCAGCCCTGTGCTCCAGCTCGCACCGGTCCCAATGTATGTCCTGTTGCCATTCCTTAGAAGAAGTCTCCAGCCTTCTTTCTTCTACTTGACTTTTTGAATGAGTGACCCAATCTAGTAATTTTTTTTGGCTCTGATGGCCTGAACATACCTTCATGTTGGCCCTGGTGCAGCAGAGCAAATAAATGGGGGAAGAATTTAGACCTGGAATGAAGCAAACAGGGTGGATGGACATCGGCTTCCTTACCCAGTTACTCTGGGATGTGTTGGCATCTGTTCAAGCAATTTCTTGTTTAACCTGGAGATTCCTATCTACTTCTGTAACATTAGTGGGTAATGTTATGCAGCACTGAGGAAAAATTCAAGGCCCAAGTGATTCCTGTGTTGTAAAGAGGTATTTTGAACTTCTGGCACTAGATCTGACTGATGGTGCCTGTTTGAGTCGAGTCTGTTGCTGTACACCAAAGCTCACCTCTTCCAGCTGGCACAGTGAGATCTGGCTGCGTTTCGTCTGCTTTGCACCTCATCAGCAGCGAGGATGATGCTGGAACCAATTTAGGTGGTGATGTGGTAGACAGTGCGTGAGGCAGAGCAGGATGTTGGGAGTGGCTCTGCATCTGTCTCCCATCACGAGATCTGGCTGGGATTTTTCGTCTGGCTGTGGGAAGAGCAGATCTCAGCGAGCGAGGAGCACATGCGTCTGCAGCGCACGGTTATGCCTGCAACTGCAGCTGGGGAGGGAGCAGCCTTTAACAAGCAAGGTTATGGCATTAGTTTGGGTGTTGCAAGATCTGGGCTCTTCTGCTGGGTCTGTGTCACTCACTTGCGAGATTGGGATCTGTTTTTTCAACCCAGCAGAGCCTTAAGCTCTTTCCGCAGTTGTTAAAATGCACAGAAATGGTCTTGATGGGGTGTGGTGCAGATTAACATTTGGAAAGAAGTGTGAGGCTGGTTTATTGGTGAAAGGAGCCTTAGAAAATTCAAAGCATTGTTCTAACCCTCATTCATAGAAGAGCTGAAGTTAGAAAGGACCTCTGGGGGTCACCTGTCCAACCTCTCACATTCAAAGCAGAGTAATGCTTCTTGTACTGCTGGCTTCCAGCACTTTCTTTACTGGTTGTGCAAGGTTAAGTGAATTTTGAATTTTTTAATACTGTTTCTTTGCAAAATTCCTTCCATTGCTTGTCTGGTCTGCATATCTTTTGAGTTTGAGAGAGCTATTTGGGCTGAATGGTGCCAAAATGTGGAGTGGAGCCTTTCCTCTGCACACCCTCTGCTCCATGGACAAATGCCTGGAAAACAGTCTGATTCACAGCCGATTTCAAGCCTGTGGATCCTCAGAGAGACCCTCTGTTTATATCTGAGGGCTCTGGTGCGTAAGGGAGATTGCACTGCATGCATGGAAGTGTTTGAATCATATGAGGGCCAGTTTCTAAACTGGAGCAGATGCCACCCCTTTGGCTTTGCCATGAGCCTGGGCTATCAGCAGCCCTTGGTTGAGCACATGGATGCTGAGCAGCTCCACTGTCCCAGAAGGAGGACAGGAGTGAGCAGCTGGAGGAGGGAACACCGAAAGGCAGAAGTCCGTTCACCACAACCACGTCTCCAGCACAACTGCAAGCCTTAGCTTGCAACAGGAGCTGCTCAAGAGTGCCCTTGGTTTGAGAGGGTCGGGGCAGGGTTTTACTCTCCTCTTCACATCTGTGTTTCCTGGGTTTTGGAAACTTTCCTCCAAACCACTGCCCTCTTAGAAGATCTCAGACATTCCTTCACCCCTGGTTTAAATAATAATGCAACCTTTTTCTGTAGTTATCTGTCTCCTGCCCAGTGCCTCATCAACAGGGCAGAGAGCTTATGTCTGCCTCACGTGGGCAGGCATCCTTTTCCATTTTTTTGCAAAGTATGAAAGGCTAACAGAAGAAAACTGGTTGCTATCTGTGCCACTGCTTAATCCTCAGTCTCCAATTCCCGCTATCAGCACTATCAGGGAGGCTTTTCTCTCTGCCACCATGTTGCAGAACAGCAGATAACATAATCCTAAATCCCAGGTACAATTTTGACCCTTCCGCCGTGCAGCTTTATTTTTGAAAGCAAAGTCTCTTGCATCAGATGAATCACGGCTGGTAATATTCTCCTTCAGCCTATATTGCCTTAGCATCAAACCAAGCCCCATGTGCTTTCTGCTGTCTTATTTTCTGAAACTATTTTCAGTTTTCATTTGAAAATGTCTTTTAACGTGGCCTTGCATGTAAGACTTTCTGGGAAGAGGAATCAAAAAAATTCCATGATGCATCTTTCCCTCCTGAAAAGCTTTGATTTATGGCTAAGAAGAATTATTCTTGCTGCCCATAAAGTAATTTTTCCAGCATGTTGGCTACAAACAGGGTAAGATTACTTCCAAATCCAGATAGCTGTGGATTTATCAAGCCATCTAAAATGCACATACACATGCACATATGTATAAAAATATCCAGTGGGGCATTTTTTTTTTTTCTGTTGCATAGAACAAATTCAATCAAATTCATTAAGTTGCCTTAGTTTATTACCAATGGAGTTGAGACTGGGCTATGGTCCAGAGACTGCATCTGTGCAGGTATTATTATCATGATCACCTGCACTTGCCATATACCAGATTTTTCTCTGTGTACTAATTACAACCATAATGTGTGCTTTAGTTGCAAACATAATGTCTTACAGGAACGTACTTTCATTCTTAACTGCATTACAGTAAAAGCACATGATTCATGATGGCATTTTTTGGAAAATCCCAAGTGGTTGAAGTCTAAGCAGTATGGGAAGTTATGATGAGCCAACCTCCAAATTCCCGTGGGTGCTCATGATGCGCCTGTTCAGGGAAACACAGTGGGTGAACTTCGTGGGTTAATGCACTAAGTAGAAAGGGTATGTGAGGGCCTTTTTCCAGGCAATGAGCAGCTACAGCACTGGGTTTTCATGGAAGCAGCTGTGTCCCTGCCATCTCCAGGCGTGTAGGCTTGCTCAGCATTCACAAGCAGTATTGGCTTTTATGTGGATGTGGGTTAAAACCTTTTGCCGACATCTTTATGGTGTGTTTAATTCTGCTCCAAGATTAGGAGACTATTATTTTTGTCCAAACATCAAGTTATCGTGGCCACTTGACAGTGTGACTGCAGAGGCAGGAGCTGGAGGAAAATCCTGACACATCACAGACGGGGGATTAAGAATCTTGCAACCGTGCTGTGTCTTCTGAACCTCATTGGTCCCAGGCTGCTGCTCCTTAAACAAGTTCTGTGCCTGTGCCACTGGCACATTGTGGGCTACAAGGAGCTCAGCAAATCCAGGCTACTGTGGTTAATCCTAGAGCTGCCAATGGCACCTTCCAGTGCAGATCCTGCCCCGTGTGGTAACTGCTGTACCAAAAAAAAGGGCAAACCTCCTATGCAACCTTTCCTAAATTAGCTTGGATTGCTGTGCAGAAGAGTTTGATCCGTAAATTAGAAAGCGAATTAGAGGAAAAACCTGGCTCTGTATTCCTTCATGTGACCACATGCTGCTAACAGGGTGTGATGTCCCACACACGCTGTGGTGTCTAACGGCACCTCCTGCTCCTGCTCCTGCAGCTGCCCAGAGTCAGTGGCTGCTGGAAACCCTCCCTAAGCCCTGAGCCCATTCCATAAAATGGGAGCAAAATTTGGCTGCTTTAGAGAAGCAACCTCAAATGGCTTCTGCATCCCTAGAATCTCAACTTTTTGACATGAAATGCTTACTCACACAGTTTGAAGGCCTCTTCACAGTCAAGTCAAATAAAGCACCAGAACTGTAGCCACAATTTTCTGAACTTGTTTGGAAAATTACTCATTTTGGGCACCTGGCTTGCTGTGGTACTCTGGCATCTAAAGGCTGTGCTGTGGTCCTGTTGACACATGAAGACACCTAAAACTTTCCAGTGACTAGAATAACTTGCTGCCTTTTTCTCTTTGTAAAAAGAGTTTGTCACTAAACGCATAATACATGATTATAAAGCCTCCCACCTTCTGTTTTGGGTCTTTCAGGGTGGAATTAAAACAAGCCACACACAACAGTGTCTCTTTGGGGCTTCATACTTAAACGTTATATTTTTTTCCCTATAGTAACAGGAGAGGAATAGGCAGTGACAACTGATGGAAGAGGCATTTGAGCATCCGGAACAGGCTAAAATCCAAGAAAACAGTGAAGCCTGCTAGATTTTCTCCCCGCCCTGGATTCTGAATAGTTTTTCCATCCTACAAAAACACTCATGGAAGGGAGATGATTTTCTCCCTGCTTAACTGTAACAAAAAGCATGCTGTGAATCAAAGGTGCTTCCAAGAGCATCTGGAAATATTTCCCACCTCAAGCAGAGACTGGTGATGCCTGTTGTAAATGCTTTGCAGCATTCCACCACCCCCCCGCCCAAAA
>VZTE01005755.1:7466877-7481255 GCA_013397775.1 Eulacestoma nigropectus | reverse complement strand
TACAGCCATGAGCAACTTAATTCTTCTTTGCTATTTTTTTTTTTTAATTTTTCCAAAATGAGCAAGTTTCAAATGCAGGGAGGGAAATCCAACCCTTTTTTTTTTGCCAATCTCCACTATGAGGGAACATTTCATCAACTTTTTTTCTTAGGTAGTCAGGAACCATACATTTTCCATATTCCCTTCTGTGTTGCCTCTTGTGCATTTTCTTACCTTTCCTTTTTTTTTCTTCAGCTGCTGCTGGACACCTTCTGCCCTGACCTGGCAGCACTCAGATTGCTGCTCCTGAAATACAGAGAGGAATAAAACCTGACACTCTGGGGGATGTTCTCCAGGGCATCACGCTAAGCTCTTGCAGGATCAGGCTGCTGCATTCATGATGGGAAAGGGCACACTGGTGTATTTTAAATACACTTTTGGGAAGAGATTACTGACAGGTCCTTAATAAATGCTAAATAAATGCATCTTTCAGACGTCATTGCCGTGTGAGAGAGGGAGTGATAAGCCTTCTGAAGAAGGTTTTCATGTCCCAAAACAACCCTTCCTGAGGTATCCCCAGCATCCCCTGGCTGCCAAGCCAGCAGGACAGGGCAGCAGGGAGCTGTGGTGGGGATCATGCAGATCTGGTTATGTGTAATGGGCCCTGATCACTTGGAAGGTAGTGGGGAAACATCACCTTCTACACGAGCAGACCTCGTTACTAATTCAGTGTTCCCATTAGCCAGGGATGACATTTGCAGCCCGCTCCAAAGGACAGGGACGTGTCTCTTGCAGCCTTTGCAGCCTGGACCATGCTGTGTTGCAGGATCCATCAAAAAGCCCAGCCGTAGGGACGCTGTAGCTTTTAAACATATTCAAGAAGCACGGTGCCTCCTTTCTTTTAATGCACCTCCCATTAATTCTCTAGGATATGCGATAGGATGCAACCCTCTTACCGCTGACCTTTTAATAACAATAAAATCACTCAGTGGTGCACTTTATTTTGATTTATCATTGCACAACATAAAGGGATTATATATCAAACGAGGCACTAAAATGATAAGACTAATAAGAAGAGACCAGAGGAAGATGGGGAATAACTGGAAGAAGTTTCATTGGTATTTTCAGTCAAAAGAGATAGAAAACTATGGCTTATCTTGAATGGCCTTGGGAATGATTTTTTTCTCCTTTCCAGCAGCTGAAAATGCATAGATCATGTCAAAATGAACTCATATTAAAAAAAAATACAGACTATGTAGAATTTTCTCCAATAATTGGAGTATTGGACATTTTCTGCAGTCTTCAGCTATGTTATTTTTTTGATTTATATTATTTTTTAAAAAAGAGATTTATCCATAGCCTTCATGTATTTTGATTTTATTTCCTTTTTATTATCAGGGCAGTTTGATCCATTGGCAGAGCGAATATCAAAAGCTAGGCTGACAAGCACCTCAAGATTTTCTTTTAAGAGAAGAAGATGTTAAAGGGGAAATGGTTGCTCTAAACATCTTGTTTTATCCCCCTTACAAACAAGCTGACAGGTAACAACCAGGGTGTTTGGAGCAAGAACACGTTTGTCAAAGTGACGTGTAGGACAACCAAAATGCTTTGTGAGTTTGAGTTATGTTTGAATAGATTCAGTAAGAATTTCCAGGAAAACTTTGGGAATATCAAAACATGACTTTTTTCCTTTATGGATTGTTGAAAGTGAGTGTTTTTACATATTTAACTGATATTTAAAGAAATCCTCATTCTGTAACCGCCTTTTCTTTACAAAGATTTACTTGTGGTAAAAGAATAAAAATTTTTAAAACATGCCCAAATCATTCTGTACAGAGCGAAAGGTTTTGTGTGAGCTTTTAACCATTGTTCAGACAAAAAGTCCAAACTCTCCCTCCCAATTCTACCTGACCTCCTTTCTCCTCTGCTTTTTTCAGCAGAGCAGTAACTGCACCAGGAAAGGACTGAAAACAGGAGGCTAAAATTCAGCCCATCAGCCTAGACACGTGAGGTTGCCTAGTCCAGACTTTTTCTTCTGCTGTAAGCCTCAGAAATTACCAACCATTAACATTTCATCAGTTCAGGGATTTGGATGGCAGCTCGCACAGGAACTGTCTAAAAGCAGCACAGGCTGTGCTGCAAGCCAGCTTTTCTGAGGGTGTTTTAGGTGCAGCTGCTGTGGTTAATTCAAGTGCTGGTTGTGACTGTAAGGTCATGTAGCCTGAGCAGCCCACTAATGTCACAGCTGGACTCCAGTCCACTGTGTGCCTAGAGAGGTGTAAATCCACTGGAGACTGCGAAAAGAAGGAAAACAAGCAGGAAAGAGGTCTGAAAACACAAGGAAAGAGGTCTTGTGAGGAAACAAAATAAATAAGCAATTCTAAATATGGGGTTGGGATGCTGTTTTGTGGGCTCCTGTCTTTGAGAAATCCACAGACAGGTGTAAAATGAGGGTTAATTGGCCACTGGAAGGTCACAGACACTGGGATGAGGGGGAAGGAAGTAGGCAGCAGTCAGAGGTGGAGAAAAGAAAAAAGGAAGAAGTGAGATACAAGTGTCTGAGCAAGTACAAGTGGGGCTCTGATGCTCATTGCAGTCCCAGCTGAAATGGGTACTTCAGCCCATTCCTGAATGAGGACCTTTATGAAGGATATTTTTGGCTTTGCAATTTCATCCTGTTGGCTGGTTTAGGAGCTGAGTTCCTCACAGCATATTTCCTGCTAGGAGGCTGGGGAGCATTTAATTTCTTATTCCAGGAGTGGAAAATAAAAGATGAAGAGGAAAAGCCTGAGTTCAAAAGGTTGGGTTGGGTTTTCTCCATCAAGTTCAGCTGACTTGATTTTACTGTAGACCCAGTTCACCCACTTTCCTGAGGATGCTGGTCCTGTGGACAGGGAGATGACCAGAAGACACAACTGGTCACCAGCCCACCTAAGACCTCAATCACTTTTTCTCTGTTGGTTGTACAGGAGTGTGTGGCAGTGGGTTCTTCTTCTACATTTGAGCTAGAAAACGAAATTTAGGAGAAAGAATTTGGCCATCTCTAAGTAGTTTTATGTTGCAAAGTGTAAAAGCAGGACTGCTTTTTATGTCTTCCTAAGGGTTTTCGTAGAGGTCTCTGCCTTTCCCTGCGTGATCATAGAAAATGTTGAAAACATCCCTGGACCCAGATCACTCTCTTGCACAGGTTCAAGGCCAGAGCCAGAGTTTTTTGCAGCACAGATGGTGTTGTTAGACATGTGAGGGGAATATAGAAAAAAAAATAAAAAAGACAAGTAGAAAAGTGCATTTCAAGAGTCATCAGCCCTCCAACTTTGAAGTGCCAGGGCATGTTTGCTGCAGTCATTTCTCAAGGTCCCCACAGAATTGCTGAGAGGAAGAAAGCCGTGTTTAGAAAAGCTGCCAGATGACAAGACTGGGGGATGTAGGGCACAGAGCAATCACACGGTACTTTGCTTGCTCAAAGTGCACCTGCAGGGAGGAGCGCAGGGATGGGAGTGTGTCTTTGTGATGAGGGGGGGAGAGCAGGAAGGGATGGAGAGTCTCCTAAATGCATATAAATACATGAAAATCCATCTTGAGGCAGCTCCTCTGGAAAAGGCACACTTGTTTCTAAAAGCACAGATATTTCTATGTGAATATACAGCTCCCTTTCAGCTGTAGGCTGTGAGCAGCACACCTTGGTGTGCCTGTTTGCTGTGTAGGTGTGAAACCCTGAGCTTCCCAAAGCCATGGGCATGCAGGACACCTCCCTTGGTGTTGCCCTATCAAATGCTGGAGGTGGGTTTTTCTGCTGTGGCATCCAGAGGCAAGCGAGCACTGAGGAGGGTGTGGAGGAGAGGCAGAGCAATGCCATGCACAGTATCCTCTTGCCCCAGACATTTGCCCCAAAGCAGAGCTGACCCACGCAAGAACGTACAGAAGAGGCAAGAAGGAACAGAAGAGGGCCCTAGATCTAGTGCAGCACATGTCCAAAACAACAGACAGAAACACTCTAACCTCTTACAGCTGCCATTTCATGCTCCTGGACCAAAACCCAGGCATGCTGAGATCCACCGGGTAACATTCCACACGTGTCCAATGCAACACTGGATTTTTCCTCTTGCTCCTCCTTATCCACCTTATTTCTGGAACTTCCCTCCTTGCTGCTCCTGGCTGGCTGATGGCTCCTTTTCCTGAGCCACCACCAGAGCCTGAGGAGTATGAACAGCACTCCTGCAATGGCCAAAAACTGTCACTGCTGCAAGGCAGTTCACCAAAAATTTTTCATCAAAAGGCTTGTCGGGCAATGGAAGCAGCTGCCCAGGGAAGTGGTGGAGTCACCCTCGCTGAAAGGGTTCAAAAGTTGTGAAGGTGTGGCACTTGGGGACATGGTTTAGTGGTGGACTTGGCAGCTAATGGTTGGACTCAATGGTCTTAGAGGGCTTTTCCAGCCTAAAAGATTCTGTGACACTATGATGAGGTCTGGTTGTGTAAAACTCCTGGAGGACACAAGTGTCTTCTGGATGGAAAATATCAGCATAGAAATGAGTTAACAGATCCCTCTCATCTCCTGCTCTTGGAGGCAGAAATCAAAGCCATCTTGTGGTCCTGCTGGTTTGCAGCATCTCACTGGTGGTGTGGCTTTGCTGAGCAAACTCGTTGCAATGATCTGCCCACTGACTCCTGCCTGAGAAACCCTGGGGTAAAAAAATGTTTTCTGAGATTTGGGTTAAAAAACTCCATTTGTGTCTTGAGAGAGACTTGGAGATGCTCAAGCAGACTCAGTAATGCAACAAGTTGAAGCCCAGGCTCAGACCTATGTTTTGCTGGTGGTTCTATTTCATTTAATTCAGAAGTGGGAGATGAGCTGCTTTTAAGCCCAAGCATGCTGTGCTGTTAACAGTAAGGATGTGGTGCTTACCCTGTTCCTATATTCCTTCCCATCCTTCTCTGAGTAAATCTTGACAGGGATGTGTTGGCTGGGCTTAGGAAGGCTTGTGGTTTTGCAAACACTATGCTGGAGGAGCAGGAGGTGTTGGAGCTTGTGGTTTATGTAATGGGTTGGTGGTTGGAGCATTTTTTTAGACAGAACCCAAGAAATGCTTGTAAAACATCCAACTCACAATAATTCATGAGGTTCCCTTGCCTGGACTGTCATTGTTTCAGCAGGCTGCATTCAAAGGAGCTCCTTTGCCCTGGAAAATTCTCTGAAAGTCTCACCACCTAAAAATGAATGTTTCAAACCAGAACTGCCATGATTTGACAAAGGCCAAGCTCAGTTGTTTCAAAGGGATGCATTAACGACCAGATAATTTTTAAAACCAAACCATTCTTTGCAGAAGAGTCTCTGTCCCTGCTCTCAGCAGCCGCTCAACTTTTCTGGATCTTGAACTTACACCTTTGTGGAGGAGAGCCAAAGGCATTGGGAGCATTGGATTGCAGCCCTGGACTTTGCCCAGGCTGGAGGTGCAGCACTGCCCTGTCCCCGCTGTGCAGGGGAGGGAAGGGAGGGCACTGCAGCTGGATTTACCTGCCCATGCCATCTCATCCCTGCACGGGCACCATCTCACCACACACACCTGCAGAGCTAAACAGTCCTGGAGGGACCAATATTCAGGTGAGCTGTGTAACATGATGTACTGTGCCAGCCAGCCAGTGGCACAGTTTTGTCCCTGAGAAGGGTCATGAGGCTGGAGCACTTACTCCTGGAGGGATGACCCACCTGAAGACACATCGCTCATGTTCTACCTGCATTCATTTCTCCCAGCCAAATATAATAACCAGTCTTTGGTTTTAGAACTTTTCAACTATATATGAGATGTGGTCCATGGTTGAGGCTTTAGTTGCTTTCCTATGGGAATGCAGGACAATTTTTTTCTGTGCTCGCACCTTAAAAGCAAAGAGAGTCTCCATGTAGTGTTCTGAAAGATAAGCCAGAGTCCTCAGGCTAAGGCCCCTATTAAAGACATGATGTGATAAGCCTGCCCTGGCCTATCAGACTGGCATGGCAGGGTGGCTCTCCCGAAAGCACTTGATTTACTAACCATAACATTTTGATTAAAACATTGATCTCATCTGGCACAACCACATAAGGCAGAGACAAACCTGGTTCGCCGACAACTTAAAATGTTGCCGTTTCCTTTTTACGCTCAGGGATTAGTCCTTGGTCCAGGGCATTTCAATATAATTATCAATGATTTAAGGCAGGGTCTTTTCCGATGATAAACCCCAGGTGGCACAGGAAGTGAGGGATGGCAGGTCACTGTCGCAGGGTGATCTGAATTCCCTGGCTAAGCACAGCTCAGGAAAACACACGTGAGTAACAGCCTGATGCAAACTAATGCATCTGACTTGGAGAAAAGGCTGCAGATCAGACCTGTGGGAAACCAGAGGCTCAGGGGAGGACATCAGGATTGCTGTGTAATTATCTCAATAGCCACTTTCTAGGGCAAGAATGAAGGGGCCAACGCCTTCCTTGGAGATGAAAATCTCTGATGAGCGTGGGAGCAAGACCCTGCATTGTGCACAAGGTAAGTGAAACTGTCCTGCTGAAGGTAAGGTGGCCAAGCATGCCAGAGGATGGAAAAACTAAAACTATCCAGTAGCTGGAAAGTAAACCTTGTGCCATGAGGCTGAAGGAGTCCATCCTGCTCGGCATGGCACAGGGAGAGCAAAGAGGGGACTTGGTTGGTGTCAAGGGTACATTTGCTTTGCAGGATGGCTCGAGGACCTGCACCAGATCAGATCTGGTGGGTGGAAATTGACGGCTGAGGAACAGGGTCCTGAAAGAAAATGCACGTTGGTGGAGAGGATAACATCCCACAAGGAATGGCCAAGAAAGGGTAGAAACCATAGGGAAGCCTTGTAGGCATCAATATCCACCAGCAGCTGGACTCCTTTCACCTCACTCAAGACAGGCATGCCAAGAGGCCTCAACCAGTCCCTGTGGCTCTGCCTGGTGTCACAGGAGAAAGAGAGGTGCCGTTTATTTCCCCTATCACAGCCACCTACCTCCAGAGGAGGGGGATTCCATACAGAACTGGACTTTATTCTAAAAGACCCAATTTCACCTGGTTTTGGAGAGCAGAACAATGCTCAGGCAGTAAACTTGGATAGCAACTCCCCACTCCTCCTCCAGTGATTGCTACCCAGTTCTATGCTTCACCTTCCCATTAGGTTGTCCCCAAGGACCACACAAGACTACTTCCCTCAGCACTCATATGTTCTGAACACACATGGTTTCGGCCCCTGTTTTCCGAAGTTATTCTGGATTTTTTCCTGAAGCATCAAAACAAGCTGCCAGTGGGGCTGGACCAGGCAGTATCAAGAATCACATGAGGGTTTCCCTGGCTCACTGTGGAATGTGCTACAGCAGCTTTTCTTCTCCCTCTGCATGAATGAGGATCAGATGCACAGGTTTCTCCTGGATGTATCACTAAATCTAATGATATCTTGATTTGTTAAGCATTTTTTGGAGTACATAGTGTAGTTTCTCAGTTTGCTTACCTTTCTACTGGAGTGGGGGCTCCCCCCGTGTCTCAGAGAGGCTCTGAATGCCAAGCATTACCTCCTGGATTGGGAAAGCCTTGGGGGCACTTGCCATCCCATACCCCATGTACAGGTGGGGAATGCACCTTTGGGTGCAAATTTGAGGAGTGAGGGGACATTTTGGTCAACTCCTTTGGCATGTCCATCTCCCATGTAAGGACCAAACAGCTGGGGTGAAGAAATTAAAAGTTTTCACAGAAAAAAAAAAGAAAGCACTATTTAAACACAAAATATTCTTTTATTTGTCACTGAAGGCTACACATGGTCATTTCTGTCTGTTCGCTTTTTTTTTTCTAGAAGGTATCTACATCTGCACTTATTTACAGCCTGGTTGTATTTACACAGTCAAGAATACAGTATTAGACACACAAAGTATCGAGAAAAAAAATTTCTCAAAAAATTAGTTCCAGACTTCAGGAAAATTATTACACAGGATAATGACAAGAGTCTTCAGTGCTGGGCTTATAGATGCAGCTTTGATACAAAGTCCTCTTCTCGGCTGGAGCTGCATTAGAAGTCCTCTCACAAAATAAACATTTTTCTTTTTAATAGAAAAGTGTGATTCTTTGATTGGTTATTTCAATAACATCTGCAAACTGTCCAAACACTTTAATTTTCTTTTTTTGAAAGTTTTATTGTTTGCTTAAACAGTTTCCATCACTAAGGAAAAAAAATTATATATATATATATATATGTATATATTTTTAGTTAATTTTCATTTGTGGTTTTCTATGCTCCCCAGAAAGCATTGACCTCTGGAATGGGAGTTAACAGCTGAGCTATGTAACACTTGGTCAGGAACACAAAGTTTTATGGTAATTAAAGGAGAGCAGGAAAGAAACACAAAAGGTTCCCTTGGGTGGGCTGGGTTGTTTTTGGTTGGGGTGGCAGAGGATGGAAAACTGCCACAGGAAATGGCCCCCAGGACATGCAATGGCCCTTCATCCAGGAGCGAGAAGGGGGATTCTGGACAGGGCCCTACATGTCCCTGTGGTGTCTGTTTGAAGTTTGCTCTGCAGTCGCAAGTAATTTTATTTAAATGTATTCAAGAGAGGAAAAAAAACCAACCCCAAAACAAACAAACAAAAAAATCAAAAAAAAGAAAACACAAGAAAGCTGTGGGGTTTTTTTTATATTTACAAAACTCATGAACATTCTTTGGTGTAACGGGGGACTATTTAGCGATCATAATAAAATGAGTGATTATAATAAATAGAGGTACTGAAAAGCTAGCTTGTCCTGTGGAGAACTGTAGCAACAGGAGCAAAAATGCCCCAGGCCATGCTCACCATGGGATGGAGGATGCTGTTGGCCACATGGCAGCCAGATTTTATCCCATCAAACGCATCCCTGGCTTGGAGGCACAGTGTCCATACTCACCAGGTTTGGCAGTGCCACCAAGGCGAGGAGATAAAGCGAGTAAGATTTAACAAGCAAAGCGATCTCCCTAGCTTCATTATTAATGTTCTAGGCAGTCATTTCTCCTCCCCTTTTAAAAAGCAGCCACAGGACTAACTATGATCCCTGGCCCTGGTTTCAATTACGCAGAGATTGAATCAAAACAGACTGCTGTGTCGTAAATATGAGGGGGGCCCTCTCTGTAAATCGTAAAATTGAATTCTAAAATTTCATGTTAAGAGCCTTGTCTTTGCATAATGGATTGTGCTGCCATCCATCATGGTGACACTTACAAGTCACAGCTGAAAAAGTACTTTATTAGATTTTTTTTTTTTTTGAACAATTTTGATTTATTCTGGTTACACTGTCTGTATAATAGACTGAGCAGAATCTCATGCCGGTCCCTACGCTCAATAAAGCAACTACAGATATATTACAGAAATCCCTCACTGTTCCTAAGTTACGGCCAAATGGTGTCTCAGGGACTGCTCCCAGTCATCTGTGTCTTCTAAACCTGAATCAAGCACCGGGCTCTTAATGACCTTCATCTCATCGGCCCTCGCCTGGTGTTGTTTAGCGTTGTTGGCCCATTTTCACTGTGGCTCTGATCAATAGCTGTGATGACAAAGATATGATGAGCTGCATGATTCCCTCTGGTCATCGCTGCCTAATGATTTTTCCAAGTGCCAATCTTCAGTTGAAAGAGAAAAAAATAAAATAAAATAAAGATCTCAGAGGAAACAAACGTGGCATTTCTTGTGATGCCTAATTAGTCTTGCTCCTCTCCCCTTGGGCTGAGCACACAGGATGCTTTTCAGCTGCAGAGTCCTCATGGCACTGCTCATGTTTGGATGCCACACCAAGTAAGTCCCATCATTGTTGTCCCTTCAAATGGAGCATGTTTCAGTTCCAGCTCCAGCTACTGAAGACTTGAGCTGTTGCTCCTTACTGCTCTCACTGAGAGATGCAGCCCCTGCTCCAGAGCACTGTATTTTCTCCTCTGAGCTGTGAGATTTGGTCAGGATCCTTCTCACCACCCTTTGGACTGACCAGCTGAAAGTAAGTGAAGTTACACCTTTGTATTTTGATGAGAAACTCCTTTTGGTGAGGAGTGAGTCCTCTTTTTGGGAGTCAAGAAAAAAAACGGCTTCTCAAGATCAAACCTTAAAGCATGTGAGACGTAAAGCGCATTGACATTTTCCCCAGGAGATGGTCTGCCATGCCTTTGAAATGGCATCTAGAGCAATTGTTGACATGCTGAAGGGAAGAGGAGAGACCTTGACAAGCCGGAGTGGTGCGCCTGTGCGAACCTCATGAAGTTCAGCTGGGGCAACCCCAAGCACAAATATAGGCTGGTCAGAGAATGGATGGAGTGCAGCCCTAGGGAGAAAAACTTGGGGGTGTTGTTGGGTGAGCAGCTTAACATGATCGATCAACGTGTGCTCACAGCTCAGAAAGCCAAATGTGTCCTGGCTGCACCACCAGCAGCGCGGGCAGCAGGGCGAGGGGGGGATTCTGCCTCTCTGCTCTGCAGTAACCAGATACCACCTGGAGTGCTGCATCCAGCTCTGGGGCCCTCAACACATGAAAGACACAGACCTGCTGCAGCAAGTCCAGAGGAGGCCACTAAGACACTCAGAGGACTGGAGCACCTCTGCTATGGACACAGGCTGAGAGACTTGGTGTTCTTCAGCCTGGAGAAGACTCTGGGGAGCCCTTAGAGACCCTTCCAGTGCATAAGGGGGTCCAAGAGAGTTGGAGAGGGACTTTGGACAAGAGCATGGAGTGATAGGACAAGGGGGAATGGCTTCAAACAGAGAGAGCAGATTAAGCATTAGGAAGAAATTCTTTCCTGTGAAGGTGGTGAGGCACTGGCACAGGTTGCCCAGAGAAGCTGTGGATCTTCCATCCCTGGAAGCGTTCAAGGCCAGGTTGGATGGCGCTTTGAGCAACCTGGTCTAGTGAAAGGTGGCCCTGCCCACGGCAGAGGGTTGGAACTGGATGATCTCTAAGGTCCCTTCCAACTTAAACCATTCTCTGATCCTGTGATAGGGGGTTAGTACTGTGGGATTTGCACCCAGGACCTTCCAGTCTTATGGAAGCAATGAACTACTCCGCTCCTGCAAACAAGCAAAGCAAGAAGGGTCAGACAGCCAGAATGGCCCCATGGGGAGGCAGAAGGGACAGCAAAAAGACTGGGAAAGGGCTATGGGGCCATCAGTAGAGCGGAAATGCTTGTGGATAGCGGAGTGCAGATCCTTGATGAGGGCACAACTCTGTGTTCACAGACCATTCCATGGAAATGCACTTGAGATCCTGTAGAAAAAGCATTTTTCATTAATGAAGGGGTAAATTTAGGGCTTCAGGACTGAAAATGTTCTTGTTTTGCCATCTAGGTGAAGTGGAAAGCTTTCACAGAGGCTGAGGATTCAGGGATGTAGTGGCTGTCTTTGGACAGGTTTGTCCCCAGTATTAGACAGCCATCCCTTTTAAGTTTTTGTTTTGATGGAAAGGAGCAACATATACATATATATATTTTACATATATATTTTTTTCCCTTTTTGACACAATGTCCATAGTTCCCATGCTGGGTGCAGGCCCAGGAGAAGACCGTCATGGAGCTGGCAGGCAGTGAGGCGCAGTCACATCCCAGTGCTGCTTGAGGATGCAGAGAAATGCAACCCGAGGGTCTCGCCTCGGCCATGGCACAGAGTGGGACGGCTCCTGGCTCTGGGCATGCTGGACGTGCACGGCAGGACTGGGAGACTCTTGAAAAACGGGGGAACTCCTCAAAGTCATTAGCTCATGTAATAACCTGAAGAGTCTGCGTAAGGCTGTAGAGGTGCCATCTCAGGCTGGCAGGGTTCCAGTAGGAATATTTTACACTTGAATCCCTTTCCTTGGCTCCGTGGAAACATGGCCCATTTACTCTTGCACTGCTCCTCTTAGCATTGTAACACATGGACGGGGATGGATACAGAAGCACCACTTCTTTCTAGAGCTGCTCGGAGTAGGGCAGTGTAAATGGGAGGCACATTGAGCTCTCTCTGCCCTGCAGGTCTTTACCAGGGGTTCATACCTTTTGACCCAGCTTCCTGCAGGTCTCTTTTTGCTCCATTCATGTTGTTTTAGACACTCATAGCCATCAAAAGTTTGAGGTTCTAAGAGGGATTTGTCCCTGGTGTGACTTGGAGAGGAGGAAGCAGGGAGCTGGACAGCACTGGGAAGAAGGTGCTGCTTCCTTCAAGTAGCTGGCTACTGCTGGTTTGGCTAACACTGCCCCTAACCCCCACCAGTGCACCCTTAGGGCAACCCAGGCTTACCAAGCACTTCATACCAGCCATACAGGTGGCAATGCCATGGCCTTTTAACCATCCCTGGAAGACAGCTGCCAAAGCCACTGCTCCCTTGCCAAAGCCTGGAGCGGGTCTGGCCAACATGTCTTCTCCCACCTGGCTCTGCCAGAACTGGATAACCCTTCCAGCTGCCTGTGGTTCACTCCTGCCAAAGTAATAAAGGTGGTGTGCTGCAAGGGGTGGTTCAGAGTACAGCGCTGGGACACAGCACCAGCATCATCACCCTTACTGCAAGCAGGAGAGATGACCAGAAAATCAAACCCATACCGCTGGTCATGGTCACACAGCCAAAGGTATTAGGGGTTCGGAACTGGAGGAGGAACAGTCTGTTAGGGGAATTTCCATCCCATCACCTTCCTCCTGGCAAGCACCCGGGAACAGACAGGCAGGGCAGACAGAGCTGGCAGCCGGCATCTATAGAGAAACCACGAGAGCACCGGGGCTGCCAATGTTTCGCTGCTCAAGGACTGCATGGCCAACACACGCCCCTGCTGTATCTGGGGGCGAGATCTGGCTGTGGAGTGTCAGTCTGTGCTGGAGGATGGCAGTGGTGGTGGCATGAGTGCAGAAGAGCTGCCTCTGAGTACACAGGTGCACTGTAGGACTCCGAGTAAGGAAACAGCCTTGGCATGGACTTGCACGTCTCGAGATATCTGTCTGCAGAACTGGGAAAAGCCAAAGTGGATGGGAAAAAAAAAAAAAAAAACAACAGGACTGAGCTGTTCCCAGAGAGAAACAAGAGAGCTCTTGGAGTGAGGATACATGCAGGTGTCAGTGTGACAGACACCTGTTTGGGACCAGGGTTGGCCACTTCCAGCCAGAGCTCCATTGAGAGGTGGGGTAACACTTCTGCCTGCAGGAACAGCACAGGATTGTTTCAGGCAGGGAAGAGGATGCTGAGCTCATCTTGCTCCCTTGAATTTCAAGGACTCTTGCAAATACCAGAGCACAGAGGTTATGTGAATACAAATTACATTAGCATGCCGAGCAACTTTGTCAGCAGTTTCTTATTAAAGCACATGGTCCTCTCTGTAGTGGGCATTTCCATCCAACCTCCCCCTTGTCACTGCTACAGTCAACTGGGTTCTCTGTTAAATTCGAGCTCGTGTAAGAAACAGTGAGAGGGTTGATTTCAATATTCTCCTTCTTGTCCCACCACGCACAAGCTGTTGCTACTTATTAAACATTTTAAAATCCCTGCTGCCAAAGTCCCCAGGAGACATTTATCTGCCATAGTCATAAACGACTTGCCAGCATGCTACTCCAAACTGCATTTCCCAGCCAATAAATACAAGCTCCAGAATCAGGAAAAGCAGAGTTTGGCTCTAATTTTCAGTGGTGTATCACTGGGATACTATAACTACTTTTAAATTCAAATCAGCTTCCTAAAAATTAACTGGTTTTATCAGATACAGCACAGTGGACTGTTAAACACGTAGCCTCATGTACTGAAACACTATACATTTAATGAAGTTATGCCATTAGCAAATGTACAACATGGGTGCATTAAATCCACCTATAGAACAGCTCTATGTATGAGAGAGGATTTATTTTAGCTTTTCTCAATAGAGCAGGAGTCCCTTTTCTAGGCTTTTGTTAGGTTATTTAACTAAAACCAGGATTTGCGCGCACACAAAAAAACCCAAAAAGTATCTACTCTCATAATGAAAAAAGACTGATTTTTTTTCTTTTTTTATTCCAGTTCAGGAAGGAAGAGAATCATCTTGCAAGGTAATATAATCAGCTCCTTTGCCTCTATAATCTACTTCTGCTCAGCAGGAGCCCCCAAAGAAACACTTTATGTCCCAAGTGAAACGTGAAAACTACTTGTAAGGTCTCTTTTGAGGCACATGATTCGGACGGTCACTTTCAGAGTATCAGAATCAGCGTTGTCTTCCATCTCCTTTCTTTCTGGGAAGAGCTCTCCGGCACGCTGCAGGCTCCCCCTGTTCCAGGTGGAAGGCTATGTCCCTGCCCCAAATCAGAAAGGGTTAGGATGACACAAGTTAGCACAGACACCCATTTCGCACTTACACCTAAGGACATACGTTGACGACTCCCCACTTCAAATTCCTCACAAAGAGGGGGGAAAAGAACCAAAAAAAAAAAAAAAAA